>CATIWO010146703.1:0-11561 GCA_949673435.1 Macaranga tanarius | reverse complement strand
AGCTTGATCACCAATGGAAATGAAATAAATAATAGCATTTAATTAAGAAATGAATTATGTTATGGACTAAACAATAATCTATTAGCTATTAATTAGTTGAGAAACAATTAAATGGCTGATGTTGCATGAAAAGCTATGTGCGTAAATTGATTTTATGCAATTACTTGACTAAGTGAAACCCTTTAACTTAATTAATTATTTAAACTTAATTAATTATGAAGCTACTTGAGAAAGAATTTCATAATTTCTTTTATGCTTACAAATGGATTGAACACTGTAATTGATACATGGAATTGATTTGATTCTCCTGTTGAAGTTGAACAGGGGCAGAAACCCTAACTGTATTTAATTGAATTGAATTTAAATTTATTTAATCATTTTGATTGATTTTGCAATTAGATCAATTTTAATTATCTAAACAAATAAATAACCTCTATTTTTGCACAATTTAATTAATTTCAACATAATTAAACACCAACACAATATCTAAATGAGAAAAACACTTATAGAGAGTCTATTATAGCCTAACTAAAGGTTCTAAACTAATCAAATTATCAAAACATGCAATTCTATCAAAATTTTAAAAGTTTGAAAATAAAATAAATAAATTCGTTTACCTCAAAATATTTGAATTCAACGAAATCTTGATGATAATAAGCTTAAGGAAAGATTTTATGGGTGAGTGGAAGTTTAAGAAGAAGAAGAAAAGAAAGAAAAGAAATTTATGGTTGGTGGAAGCCATGAAAATGAGTTGGAAACGTGGGAAGGAGGAGATGCTACAGTACCTTCCTCTTTTTTTAAAATAAATAACCATTTAGCCCTTCTATTATCCTTCAATAACCTAATAGGTCCTCAAACTTATTTTATAATCCTATTAACTATTATAGTCCGATTACCCTCTAGAGTAGGATATTACAATTCTCTCCCTCTTAAGAAATTTTATTCTCAAAATTTGCATACCCACGAGGAAAATAAATGGGGATATTGAATCTGCATATTTTCTTCTCTCTCCCATGTTGCTTCTTCTGTAGAATGATTACTCCATAAAACCTTAACTAATGGATCACTTTATTCCTCAAAACTTTTTCTTCTCTAGCTAAGATTCCTATGGGCTCTTCTTCATAAGTCAAATCTTTCCTTAATTCTATTGGTTGCTGTTGCAGTATATGGGAGGGATCACTTCTATATCTTCTTAACATGGACACATGAAAGACATCATACACCTAAGATAACTCTAGAGGCAAAGCTAACCGATACGCTACAGGTTTAATTCTTTCAATCACTTCGTATGGTCAAATGAAATGAGGACTCAATTTTTCATGCTTCCCAAATCGAACTATACCTTTCCACGAAGATATCTTCAAAAATATCTTATCTTCAATATTAAACTCAATGTATTTTCTTTTCAAGTTAGCATATCTCTTCTATTTAATTTGAGCTGCTTTTAATCTACTACGGATTAAATCAATCTTGTCTATGGTCAACTGCATAATTTTTGGTCCTACAAGTTTTCTTTCCCCTATCTCATTATAATATACTATATTTCTGCATTTCCTTCCGTATAATGCTTTATAGGGTGTCATGTCAAGGCTAGCATGATGACTATTCTTGTATGAAAATTCTATTAATGACAAGTGCTTATCCCAACTTCTCTTGAATTCTATCACATGTGCCCTTAATATATCTTCTAAAGTTTGGATAGTTCTTTCCGATTGGCCATCAGTTTGCAGGTGAAAGGAAGTACTAAACTTCAATTTTATACCCATAACTTAATGTAAACTGGGCCAAAATCTAGATGTAAATCTGGGATCTCTATCTGATACAATGGAGATTGGTGCACCATGAAGTCTTACAATCTCATTCACATAAACTTGTGCTAACTTATCTAAAGAATAGTCCACTTTAACTGGTACAAAGTGAACTGACTTAGTTAGCATGTCTACTATAACCCATATTGTATTATGTCTTTGTTGCGTACGAGGTAATCTCATTACAAAATATATAGTAATATGCTCCCATTTTCACTCTGGAATAGGATGTGGTTGCAAAAGACCCGATGGAAGTTAATGTTTAGCTTTCACTTGTTGACAAACTAAACATCTTGGTACATAATCTGCTATATATCTTTTCATACCCTGCCACTAATAGTTTTCCTTAAGTGTACGATACACTTTTTTACTGCCTGGATGCATTGAATACACAAAGCAATGTGCCTCCTCTATAATCTTTCGCTTCAATTATTTAATATTTGGAACACATAGTCTTTCTCTAAGTGTTAAAATTCTATCCTCTCTAAGAGAAAAATCAAATTGTGACCCACTTTTTACCTCCTCAATAACTTTAAATAAATGAGCATCTTGAGTTTGAGCTTCATTAACCCTTTCTACTATAATGGGTCTAACCTTGAGAGTTGCCAACAATATTCCTTGATTGTTCAGTTTCATATCCACATTTATAGCTTGAAGTTTTATAAAAAAAAAGGAAAATGTACTAACTTCATATAAGTTAAATTACTTTGGGATTTCCAACTAAAAGCATCTGCCATAATATTTATCTTGCCAGGATGATACTCGATTATACAGTCGTAGTCCTTTAATAACTCAATCCATCGTCTTTACCTCAAATTCAACTCCCTTTAACTAATAAGGTATTTAAAAGATCTATGATCTGTAATAATTTGACATGTCTTTCCATATAGATAATGCCTCCAACTCTTAAGAGTAATCACAACAGCTACTAATTCTAAATAGTGAGTAGGATAGTTTGACTCACGTGGCCTCAGTTGTCTATAAGCATATGATATAACCTTCCCATGTTGCATGAGAACACAACCCAAGCCTTTCTTAGAAGCATTACTATACACCATGAACTCACCATCATTAGTAGGAAGAGTTAACACTGGTGCATAAGTTAAACACACTTTAAGTTTCTCAAAACTTCTTTGACATTCTTTTGTCTATACAAACTTCACATTTTTTCTTAATAATTTTATTAATGAAGCTACTATGATTGAGAAATCTTGAACAAATCAGCGATAGTAACCAGCTAAACCCAATAAACTCTTCACCTCTATGGTATTAGTTGGTTGTTCCCATTTAACTACCGCCTCAACTTTCTTAGGGTCTATATAAACTCCTTTTACCGATATAACATGCCCTAAGAAAATAATCTGATCCAGCTATAACTCATATTTACTTAATTTAGCGAATAGTTGCTCACTTCTCAAAGTTTGCAAAAATGTCCTCAAATGTTCTTCATATTCCTTTTTACTTCAAGAATATACCAGTATATCGTCTATGAATACAATCATTAATTTATCCATATATTTCTGAAACACTATATTCATGAGATCCATAAAGGTAGCTGGTGCATTGGTTAATCCAAACGGCATCACAAGAAACTCATAATGTCCATAGTACATCCTAAAAGTCGTCTTAGGTATATCTGTCTCTTTAATTTTCAGTTGATGATACCCAGACCTCAAGTTGATCTTTGAGAAAACTTTAGCTCCTTATAATTGATCAAAAAGATCATCAATACGAGGTCATGGATACTTATTACGCACCGTAACCTTGTTCAACTGTCTGTAATCTATATATAGTCTCATGGAACCATCCTTTTTCTTTATAAATAACACAGGTGCTCCCCAAGGTCATACACTAGATCTAATGAAATCCTTATCTAATAACTCCTACATTTGGATCTTCAATTCCTTTAACTCTACTGGAGCCATTTTATAAGGTGCTTGAGAAATAGGAGCTGTACTATGAATCACATCGATAGAGAATTCAATCTCTCTATCTGGAGATAAACCTAGAAGATCTTCTGGAAAAACATCTCAAAATTCACACAATATTGGAATATCTTCTAATTTTGGCCATTTAGATTTAGTGTTAACTACATAAGTAAGATATGCTTGTCAAACCTTCCTTAACATTTTCTTTGTAGTTATAGTGGATATCAAACAAGAGGGAAAAGCATGTCGTACCCCTTAAAAAGAAAATTTAGTTTCTCCAAGATGATTAAACTCTACTATCTTCTTAAAATAATCCACTGTAGTATAGTGGCGAGATAGCCAATCCATGCCTAAAATTACATCTAAACTCTGAAGTTATAGGGGAACTAAATTTGCTAGGAGTTTATGCTCACCTATCTTAACTACACAATTTTTATACACTTTCTCACAAGCCTTAAAGTTTCCCAAAGGGTTGCTAACAATCATCATGGCATCTAAGGAACTAGGCTTAAAATTAGTATGCAAAGCAAAATAATGAGCCACAAAATAATGTGTGGCTCCTGGGTCAAATAACACATAAGCATCTCAGTCAAAAATAGTTAACATATCGGTAACAACTTCTGGAGATGCCAATACTTCATCTTGTATCATTGCAAACACTCTAACCTGAGTTAAAGGTCGATTTGGTTGGGCATTTTATCCTTGTTGAGATGTTGTAGCAACAACACTACCCCTACTAATACTAGGGCTAGAATCATTGGTGATCTATTTATTCGGTGGAAATTTCCTACTACCACCCTAATTTATAGGGGCTATAGATCCTCGCCCTGAACCACTAAATTGCATTAATAAAGGACAATCTCTTTTTATATAGCCAATTTCTCCACACTCAAAATAACCCAATGACTTTTTCTTACATTCCCTATCATGAAACTTGCCACAATTTGGGCACTGGGGGTTTGTGAGTCTTCCCTGGTAATTTTATAGCACACTCTCCAGATTTGCCTTTGGACATTGGCAAAACTACCAACTGACCACCTTATAGAACTCTGACTCATCTGAGGTTGATTAGCTTATTGCCTAAAACTCATACACGAACCTCAGCCACTACCACTATAATCCGGTCTATATGGTAATATGGTAACTCCTTTGTTGATTAGTCTATCTCTAAAACTTTAAGAGGAACTAGGGACAAACCTTCTATTCTTCTATTCTTGCTCCATCTCTTCTTTCCTTGCCTTTTCAAAAACAAGTGTCTTTTGAACTAGTTCTTGAAAATTATTCCCTTCGTACCACGCTATACCAGTTCGTATATAAGCTTGTAGTCCACTCCTAAACCTATCACACTTCATTTCCTCCGAAGCCATAATCTTAGAAATAAAATGATATAGATCCTTAAATTAATCTGCATATTCTCCAACTGACAGTCTACCTTGGGTCAACTTAAAGAATGCCTCTTACTTACCTTTTTTATAGTTACCCGTTAAATACTCTTTATGGAACTTCGTACGGAATACATTTCATGTCAACCCCTCACCATAAAGATGATGAACTTTAGTCAGCTAATCATCTGCTATCCACACACATTTTTAACCTTCTTAATCTCAATCAATCCTAGGATAAAAAAAGTTTTATCTAAATTTTTCAACCACTTATCAACTAGTCCACCATTTATATAGACCAGTCAAAATTATATGCACCTAATCTGCATGCACGATCTACTATCATCCAAGGATTACGATACTTCTCATGAGCAACCTTGGCTGCTACAAAAGCTTGGATCAAAAGAGCTCTTATGCCAGCATTAGCCTGAAAATGAGGTAATGGCTGTGCTGGTTGTGGATCAGGTGGAACTGGTGGTAGATAGGCTGGATGTGTAGGAACAGATTATGGAGGTGGAGCAGCTGAATATGCTCTTGATGCAATATCACGAGAGGTAGAATCCATATGTTCCCCTCCACTGAAAGACACATAATCTGTTCTCTTAGGATGATCTAGAAGATTCCTATGAGGTTAGCCAATATTAGGGATTCGATTCTAGTAACGTGACCATAATTATTACCACGGCCTCTACCACCTCTAAGTCTTGGCAGCATTGCTCTATAAAAACACAACAAAAATAAAGTCTTAGACTTAATAATTCTATTCTAGAGATAGAATACTAGGTAAACTGCTAAATCAGACTTTGATACTAATTTATTTATCACACTCACTCTGCTAGCAATGGAGCTGGCATGACTGATTGGCTAGCTGTTGTGCTAATGCTGAGGAAAATAATGTGATAATATAAATACTTATATTGCTAATAACTTTGATACTTATTAATACATATTACAATCTCCTTTAAACATCTTCTACTGTTAAAATACAAGTTCATCATATACATATAAAGGTAATCTTAAATATAATCAAAGGACAAAACAATGAAAAAGATTAGCTCAACCTCCATTAGACACCGGAATGAGACAAACAAAGCTGATTCCTACAGTCTATTGCTGCTACTCCAAAGGATCTATAAAATTTTTAAATAAAAAAGGAGTGAGTATAAAAATACTTAATGATTGTTACAGTAAAATAAAGTGGGAACATTAACTATTTTCTATAATGGCTATATATATATATATATAAACTACCTTGAAAATATATTAATAAACTATTGAAGTAATACTTATGATTTAATAATAAGCTAACTTGCTAGTAACTGAAATTTTGTATCAATTTTAGTTACACATTTGCTATAAAACTGAAAGAACATTCGTAATAATTTTAATTCATACACTCATTAAATGTATAACTAAAAGATTATGCTAAATTACTGACACATTGGGTGCATGATAATGCTGGCAGCCCAAGTGTATATATAATGCTGGTCACACGCATGTGCAGAGCTATCCCCCAAGGGCTAACCATCTAGTTGTACGCCCCCAACGCTATATGTACAACCAAGTGATGTCTCCAAAACAGTTGCTGAGTAATATTATTAATAGAAATATATACATATATATAAATGCTAAGATAAGACACCAGTCGTCATGGTATAATCTAAATGATATATATCATGAGTGTATAGACTTATTTCTAAATCACACTTTTACATTTATCAAACAGCTAATAAAGTATAATAGCTGAATCTTTTGCTAATGTTAGTATCAATATACTGTTGAGAATAATCATTTCATAAAATAATAAAAACAAACACATTCTTGCTTTAAATTTATTAAACTATACCAATAAAAAAAATATTGCTATATATTCCCAATTTCTGTTACATAAACAAAGTAATGTATAAAACAATAATAGTAACTGAAAACTATTTGTAAAGAAACATCAGTTAAATCATAGAAAAAACATTTTATATTCTTCAACATTTTTATACATATATTTTCAAAAACTAAAGTTATAGGTTTAGCCACTCACCTGAGCTTGCTGAACCAAGATTTAGTTAGTTAGACCTGACCTAGGCTCTACAGTTGTGACAGGTTCTGATCCTAACATTTAAAAAACAAAATATAAGATTTTGAGCTTGCCATCTAAATTCTACTCAACCTAGTTGATAGAAGCAAAATATAAGATTTTGAGCTTGCTATCTAAATTCTATTCAACGTAGTTGATATATGGTAGGTTGGTATAGTTTATAACCCTATAAATGGTCCGAAAAAGCTTCTAAAAAAGTCTAGAGGTGTCAGAAGGCCATTGAGGCACCGCCTTAGTACACTGAAGCCCCGCCTCAGCTCACTGAAGTACCTCCTCAGTACTGAGGCACCACCTCAGCTCACTAAGATGCCTCCTCAGTGCTCAGGCGCCACCTCAGCACACTGAGGTACCTCTTTAGCATTGTGGCATCACTTGATTGCATTGCAGATGAACTATAACTACTAGAAACCTCTATTTTTGCACAATTTGATCAATTCTAACATAATTCAACACCAGCATAACATCCAAACGAGAAAAACACTTATATAAGGTCTTTTCTAGCCTAACTAAAGATTTCAAACTAATCAAATTATTAAAACATGCAATTTTATCAAATTTTCAAAAGTTTAAAAATAAAATAAATAAATTCACTTACCTATTTGAATTCAATGAAATCTTGATGATAATAAGCTTAAGGAAAGATTTTGATGGGTGAATGGAAGCTTGAGAAGAAGCAAAAAAGAAAAAAAAAAAGAAATTTTTGGTTGATGGAAGCCATGAAAATAAGTTGGAAACGGGGGAAGGAGGAGATGCTACAGTACATTCCTCTTTTTTTTTCAAAACAAATAACCATTTAGCCCTTCTATTATCTCTCAATAACCTAATAGGTTCTGAAACTCATTTTCTAATCCTATTAACTATTATAGGCCGATTACCCTCTAGAGCAGGATATTACATAAATAGTATGAGGTATATAATAATGAGAAAAGTTTTTATGAAATAAAATATTTAAGTCTTTGTTAAATTATGTCAAGCTTGGAAAATTTTAAAAGAGTTTACAATCGTGCAAGAGCAATACAAGTTATATAACACAAAAATAATAAGTGAATATATTACGAACTCCAATATTTGTTCCACAGCTCAAGAGCATAGTACCAAAAAGTTATTTAAATATTTAAAATTTAAAAATAAACTTCAGACGTTATAGTTATTTTAAATATTATTCTGGGTATCGTGACAAAAGTGTAGTAATAATAATTACATGTTTATTAAAAATGCTTTAAAATGTACAAATCTTTATTGGCTATACTGTGATCTTTAAATTTTTGAGTCTGAGATTTGTTATTGGGGTTTTAATGCGATGTTAATCTTTTAATAGTTCATATTTGTACTCTATTTCACTCGCTCAATATTTTCTCTTAGAAATATTCACCACTCCTTTTTATAAAATTTTTCAGAGTAACAGGTTGTTATAAGTAGCTGTCTGGAGGATAGTAATGCGGGATGCATTGATGAACAAGCTTGCGCATTTATAGAAAAATATGAAAAAATACGGTAGTGGCAGTTTTGTAATTTTGGGCAGCTTTGGAGTTTCAGATTTTGGTGAATTCAGAGTCTAACTTGATTAGAAACGGGCCAAGGACCAAAACTCATCACTAGTTATACTCATGACGTCCGTCGTTTTTAGGCCAAATTACATCGTTTGGGCCTCGAAAAATGTGTTTTGATGTTTTTTTAGATTTTTCTATAAATGCACATGCTTGCTCGTCAATGCATCCCGCATCAGATATCTTGATGAATAGTAGGTGAAGCAAGTGCAGCATAGAGCATCAAGAGTAATATTCTATTAAAATATTTAGTAATAGATTTATTATAGATTTGAGCAGTTTGTATTCGATAGTTTGTAACGTGAAACTTATGTATAATTAAGAATGATAATTTTGGAGTGATTAATTTGTATTAGTTATATGTGCAAATGATGTGTGGTTATATATTTGAGATGTAGGGGTTACAAAGTAATGGACAAGGTAGAAGTAATATTTGGCCTCAACAGTGCTCAAGTTAGGTAGGTCGAGAGTGCGACTTTCGAATAAGAGTATTGGTGGAGTTGAGTATTACACATAATACAATCATCTTTTTCAGAATCATACATTGAACCCATGATGTTTGAGGAGATAGGCCATGATCCAAAATGGCAACAAGCTAAGCACGAAAAATTACAAGCTCTAAACAATAATAATACATGGAGCATCGTTCCATTACCAAAAAAAGAAAGAAAGTAATATGCTCAAAATGGGTATACAAAATCAAGTACAATCCTTATAGTTCCATAGAGTGATATAAAGAATTCTTGGTTATAAGAGGTAGTGGCCAAACACGAGGAATGGATTATAATGAGACCTTTGCTCCGTCACTAAGTTTGTAATAGTAATATGCTTATCTGTCATTGTCGCTATTAAAGATTAGGAATTACACTAACTTGACATCAACAACACAAATCTTAATGGAATTCTATATGCAAATACCACAAGGATTGCACGTGGAAAAAGGTTTGGTTTGTAAGCTCCATAAATCATTATACAAGCTTAAACAAGCTTCGTGATAGTGGTTTGGAAAGCTTTCTGTTGTTCTACTTAAATATGGTTTTAAATAATAATTTTTTTTTTGACAATTCCTTATTTACTTTGACATGTGATGATTATAAATTAATTATTCTTGTTTATGTATATGACCTCATTCTTATAAGAGATCATTTGAAGAGATATGAATAATTTAAGAAATATTTGCAAAGTTATCTTTAACATTAAAGATTTGGAACCTCTCCATTATTTTTTTAAGTTTAGAAATAACACAAGATCAATCTGGCATTATAATATTTCAACATAAATATGCCTGTGATATTATTGCTAAGCTTGGACTTAAAAATGCTAAGAGTGTTTCTACTGGCGTTTCATAATAATATGGCATCTAAGCTGAATCTGGAGAGCTCCTTCCAGATGCCACTTCTTATTAAAGATTAATTGGGAGATTGTCTTACTTAACATTAATAAAGCTAGACTTGACATATGTTGTTTATCTACTTAGCCAATTTTTACATCACCCTCAGAGTGCCCATATAGATTAGCACATTATATCATTCTTTATATTGGCACCACCTTGAACTAAGGTCTCTTTTATTCTAAATAAAACCAACTTACTATAAAAGGTTATTGTGATGCATGTTGGTTCATGTCCCACATCACAAAAGTTAATAATTATTTTTGTCATTTTCCTCGGTAATACACCTATGAGTTGGCGGCCCAATAAGCAACCAATTGTTTCATTGTGATTAGCAAAAGTAAAGAATCATGTTATAGCAACGACGACCAAGGAAATTATTTGGCTGGAGAATTTACTTAATAATCTGTTCATTCAAGTTTCTTGACCCATTAATCTTCTTTGCCACAATAAGGTTGCAATTCATATTACATCAAATTCAATTTTTTATAAAATAATAAAACATATAGAAGTGGATTATCATTATGTTCATTTGTAACACCAAGCCAAACTTTTGAACCTCACTCATGTTCCTTCTTAATAATGTATTCACTAAAGCTTTTGGCTTTAATTCCTTTTACCATCTTTTGAAGATGATCTGAGTAGGAGTATCCTAATGACATGGCTAAACTTCCTATTAAGCAGGCTTTTCAAAATAATTTATTATTATAGTCTAATCTATAAGTTTTCTTACTTAAATTGGAATATTAACTTCATAATAGATATTAAAGTTTGACTCTTTGGCATTCTTTTTCAAGATTCTTTAATTGATTAAAAGTGAGGGATTGAGGGCTTTTGTAACGCCATAGTTATAAAAGAAAAAAATAAAGTTATTGCAATGATTTTGGCATATATGATACATTATCTTATGTTTCATTATTGTTCTAGGCCAAACAAAAATAAAAATTCTCGAGCATTGAGCAAATTGAATAATACTAGCATATAGAATAAGAGAAAAATAAAAAGAAAGATTATAATTCAGAATATAGTTGCTAACTTAATGGAGTTGTATTTACAAAGGTTGAAACAAATAAGATCTACCCACTTAAAAAGTATTTTCATAGATGAATTTACAGCTCAATTCTCTTATGAGCTCACATTGGATCAAATGCAGATATTGTAGGAAAGTATGTGTGGAGAACAATGAAAGTGCGGAATTTAAAAATTTTTCATTACATGCAACATTTGCATTAACACAATATATTTCCATGCCCTTAGATCATATCACATGCACTCTTACATAGCTTAACATGCATAATGAAACACATACCAATAACATATCAACCAAGACATGCTTTTAAGAGGGAGACCTAACAACTAAGAGATATTGTAACACTTACATACTCCTTAGTTGGTAGCATGCTCGAAAAGCTTT
>CATIWO010146699.1:0-14883 GCA_949673435.1 Macaranga tanarius | reverse complement strand
ATTTTAAATGGGCATTTAGACAATTATTCCACTTTCAAACTCTTCTTTTAATGTCATTAAAAATATCTTTAATTCAAAATATTATTATTGTTAATTTTCTTTTTAACTTTTAGATATATTCTAAAATTACCTGAAGAAGAGGTAACGAAAGAAGATTCTAAGAGTATTTAAGAGATCATTGAATATCTTGATGGACATGTTAAGATCTCTTTTTATAGAACTAGATCGGTGTTCTTAACTTCTAGAAAGAAATTAGTATCAAACACATTTTCAGAATCTTCCAGATCAATGATTTCATCTCCTATTTTGCAAAGATCCTCATTGATAATAGGACTTCAAAGATCTGAGAAAAGTGTAGTGCAACCTTAATACAAGAGGAAAAACCTCTAAGTTTTAGTCCTTCAAACATAGGATATGATGAGAAAAATATCTATGGTGATCGCTTACTTGACAATACTAACAAAGAATGATAAAACACCATTTAATAAATGATATGTTACTTATCTTAGTAACAAATAACAACAATTATAAGAGAAAAGATTTCAACATTATAAAGTTGAAAAAAGTGGAGAAATTAATTTTTTTGGTTTTCTCAAACATTGTTTTCAAATATAGGAAAAAACTTTTTCTAATTTTTAAGACGAGCAGTTTTTAACCACGATAAAAACCACTTATTCTAATGATGTGAGAAAATCAAAATTGATACATAACCATTTCATAATGATTCTTTTCAATAAAAAAATTATTCTTAATTTAAACTTAGAAATGATAGTCGAGTTAATTAAAAGACCTTCCTTATTAGACAAAGGAAAGAATATTGCTCCTTTAACTAAGAAGGAAACATACATAAAAGAATATAAAAAGGAATTAGAAAAGGCAAAAATATCTTTTGAAGAAGAGATGATGGTCAATAATTTAGAAACTATGTTTCTGTCATATCTCAAATTAACTGCGAATGAAAACTTAGAAATAATAACTGAGTTAATTAAAAGGCCTACCTTATTAGATAAATGAAAGACTATTGATCTTTTAACTATATTTTGTCACTTTTATATAGACACTTCTTCTTTTTTAATAGTATTTTTTTTTAAATTTTTGGTACTTTTTAATATTTTGCAAAGTTTAGAAAAGTGAAAAATTTTTTATTGAAAAACATTGTATTAAAAGATATTTTAAATGGGCATTTAGACAATTATTCTACTCTCAAACCCCTTTTTAATTTAAAATATTATTATTGTTAATTATCTTTTTTAACTTTTTAATTATATTCTAACATTTTAACATAAGTTATATATAATTTTATTTTTGTCTTTATCATTAGTTGAATAATAAGTTACATAAGTTATAGATTATAATTGAATAATAAGTTACAAAATGTCTTTTATCCATTTGTAACGGTTTTATTTGTTGACATTAACTCATTGTAATTTATTAAAATCAATACATATTATGTTATATTTAAGCATTCTTTCTCAAAGTCTTGTTATTATATTATAAATGAAAATTAAATATGAGACAATTGATATAAAAATGTTATAAGAAATAAATTGGTTTCAAATCATTTTTCATTAGAGCATATTAAACCTCCAATTAGTAATTGATTTTTCTAGAGGCTATATAAGGAGAAATTCTTGGACCTAGTTCGCCATGTGGAATTATGAGCTCTCCATTGTATTTCTACCAAGTGGCATTATTAACTAAATTTAATTAATTTTAATTCTAATGCTAAACTATGGTTAACTGTGGCACATGATTAGCACATGATGATAGATTTTTTTTTAAAAAAAAAAGTCCTTTAGTTTTCTCCTACATCTATGTTATTTTTTTCATCTTTATGAAAACAAAATCACAAACATCAAACACCATTTTTATTTTCGTTGGTCTTCGATATCTATTACGAATTGTGATTTTCTTTTTGTTATTATTTATTTAGGGAAAGATAATAAAATCCTATAGCTATTTTTATATTACATTGGTTTTTTTAGAGTTTTTTTTAATTTCTATTGATTAGTGTTAGAGTAGAGTTCGTCATTAAAAAAAAATCATGTCAAATTTTTTGGTGATCTTTACTATCACTATGGTCTTTTGGAGAGAAAATTCTTTACAAAATTTTTCTTGTCTTTACTGTCACTTCGATTTGACTTTCATTAGTATATGCTATATAAGTATTTTCTTTACTAGCATCACTACTAGTAGTAGTAGTTGAATTTGAACCATTACTATAAGTTATCTACTAATTTAGAAGTTGAAGATGATGAATCTCTAGGGATCAAACTGCTACTATTGTTTAAAATAGAAAATAAAGAAAAAACGCTACTAGATAAAAATTCAAAGTATTGAATGATTATAACTAAAGCAAAAGTTGCTTTTGTTAAAAAAATTAATCTTTTGACCTCTTATGGACATAGAAATCAAAACCTCTGATCCATTTGACATGAAATGAAAGAATGTGCTCTACAAAAGACTAAAGTAATAATAAAGATCAGTTCTTTGAATCCTACAAAAAGTAAAGAACAAATCTTTAGTTGTAGCAAGAAAAATTATGATGAATATAATTTTTATAAAGAATTTGATGTATCCTTCTGAAGAATTTTTGAAAAGAATTTTCTCTCCAAGAGAGCAAAGTGATAGTAAATAGTGATTTTCCATCACTTTGGTCTTATGATGAACAAATCTTTAACCGTAGCAAGAAAATTGTTTTATGATTAATGTTAGAATAGAGTTCATCATAAAAATATTAGTTTAACATTCATTTATTTTATAACTGTGTACAAGATGTGTAAAGCCACATAGTTAAAGTTGTGATCAACAATAACAATATAAGTTTTATTTATATCATTCTAAATTTAATTTCTATTTAGTTCTAAAGTTGAACTTTGCTCTAATTAAAATGTCATAACAAATGGTTCGAATCCTATAGCAAGTGTTTATGAAAAAGGAATTATACATAGTTAATCATACACCAAAAAAATTACTTATTTTAGTTCATTTATTCTATGACTATGTCTACACTATTTATTGACAACTAAAATTTTAATTTCTCAAATATTCCATTTACATCTATAGTACAAGGGCTTGATGTTGTAAAAGATCTTAATCAGGTAATATTTTTATTCATCAAAGTATCTATTATTTTATCAATTTAAGTGATTAAAAAAATTTTTTACCTAACAAATTTAAATTTAAATTTTTGGTATTACCCTGCAACTAGAATCATGAGTTATGACAACAAGTCTATGTGAAGTTGTTAACAGCGATCTTTGAAATGTTGTTGTTATTACTGCTGTTTTTTATGTTTTCCTGCGGCTACTGTTAATATGTGTCCTACTTTTAATCTACTGTTGCGGCTTTAGTTAATTGGATTTATTGCTTGCCAAGGTTGTTCTTTAGCTCAAATTTTCAAATTTGATTCTTCTCTAATTGGTGCCGGTGCCATTCATGCCTTATACTATATTCTAGTTTGGCTTCAAGGTGTTTTACTTTTTCTGAGTGACCTGAGGCTGCTGCTGTTCCTTTGAATTAGCTTGATGCTACTACTATATTTTATTTTGCTAGCTCATTTTTTCTTGTTTGTTGTTGTCATTCGTTACCAATGCTAGTGATCTCTTTAGGTGGAAGTTTTATTTTTAAAAAAAAATTGCTAGACTCAGTTGGCATTTATTACTCTTTATTTTGTTGGTTCTTTCCTCTAAACCATTTAGCAAGTATGTTCTCTTAGAATAATTTTTAGTTAATTGTCACAATGCAATGAATGAAAATTTTTGAAGTTTTCTTTTGATGCTTTGTTGCAATTTTTAGTATTGATTGAGCATGTCCATAAGATTATAAAAGAATAATATTAGCTATGTGCTTTATCTATTTTACATGACCTAATCATTGATCTGACCAAGTGTTAGTGATATGCCTTAGGCCAATTATGTTACGGCCACTTTTTGACTTTATCATATTTGTATTTCATTAATAAAGAGGCATTTTCATTATTACTATCTTTTGACTCTAATAAATTTCAAGAATAGTTAATTTCGCCTAAGGTCATCGAGTGTAAGACTTGATAGTAAAATCCTTAGGTTAAAATTGAATTCTAGTCTAAATCATCTCTAGTCGGTCATTATTATGGGAACAATAATGAATGAAGACTAGTATAAAGTTTGACTGATGATTATATTTTATTGATCATGTATATGAGATACTAAGTTAACTCATATGTATATAGGATGTATTGGATCGACCCGCTATGAGAATATTACATAGATAATTATCATAAGTAATTCTCATTACTATAGTATTATGCTAGTCCTTTGACCTGAGATTGTCATCGTTTCTTACATGATAAGTTCTATATTTTGACTCATTTTAACATTATCTTTAACATAATGATGGAATGGACTGTCGTTGGATATAGAATGAATCATGTAAGAAATATGAATGATCAAAAAGGAATTTTTCCCTCACTAATCATGAGAAAGATATCTATGAGCCCCTCGATAAGTTAGACTGAAGAAAATTATATAGTCATGTTGAGATAATTTGATAAGGGGTTAATTTCAGTCTACTTAAGATCGAGAAATAATATGATTGAATTTTATAAGTATGACATAAATCGTGCTTTACGCTTAATTGAAGATATCATATGATAAAAGGACTATAATACTTATTGTGGATTAGGTTATGTCGGATTACCAGTCTTAACATGACTTAGATAGTCATAATATCTTCCTAGAAGTCACTTATAATTTGTGGGCCAGAAATAAGATTTCAAACCTACTACTAACATTGTATTAACTTATAGGTTCGCACACCTAGAACAGGTCCAAAATGAATTTTGGGTATATCTACACAATAAAACTCTCTCTTTACATGAATAAATAAGTATATATGTGTATTTATTATTTATTTATTTATGGTAGCAATTATCATAACTAAATTTAAAATAAATCCTTTAAAAGGAAAGTGCATATATATATATATATATCATTTTGGTATATAAATCAAATCCTTTTAAAAAGGAAAGTATATATACATATACCAAAATCGTTTTGGTAAGTAAATAGTTGGTAAAACCCTAAAAAAGTATATGTATATGTATATGTATATGTGTGTGTGTATATATATATATATATATATATATATATATATATATATATATATATATATGCACACGCACGTCTCTTTCTTTGGGGTTTTCACCTATTATTTCATCATTCATTCTTTTAGAGAAAAGAAATAAAAAATCACATAGAGAGTAGAGAGAAAGTTATGAGAAAAGGTGTTAGCACACCAGTACCATTTTACCAGTACCATTTCTTGGGCATCCTGTTCGTGTACAACTATTTTGTACCGTAAAACAACTAATAGAGGGTATTGCTGAAACTAGTAGCACCTCTATTCGACGGTCGTTACAAAAAGCTCGAGGTAGGGTATCACCAGAGTGAACTCCCTCTTATCCTTCTAATTGTCTTGCTTTATATTCGTCTTGGTAAGATTCCGGAACCCATTTTTATCAGTGTAATCAAATTGCATGGATCCTATGAGGGTTTTATGTATTAAAAAATTTTTATTTTTTGCTGTGTGTGTAACACCCGCCCTCTCGCATATGTATTCATGATGTATGCAATACATGTTATGTCACACCCGCTCCTCTAGCTAAAGAGCTATGCTGATGTCATACATATAATTTTAAACCTTAAAATATCAAGATGGACTTAAGAAAAGTATTGTCATTACACATTCTAAGAATTTTTTACAACAATCTTTATATCGTTGTAAAATAAGTCCATCTACTAAATAATAGTTAAAGCTTAAAATACTACAAAAGCCCAAAATATTGGGATATATTGGCTCAACCTCTCTAAATACTGGATAGCACCAAAATTGCTCTACTAGCTACAACTGATGCTACTCTGCTCGATCTGAAAATATTTTTAAAACAAAAGAGGGTGAGTACAAAAATACTCAGTGAGTGGAATAACTTTAAATACGATACATTAAAGTGGGAATAATAGCTATCTATTTAAATAATCATAAAAATATCCATAAAACTGCTTTGAACATCATAATAATAATCAATAATAAGCTGCTAAAATCATAATATAAGGTTAACATAAACTGATTTATTTATTGTCCGAAACATCATAGTAAAACATAAATGTAAGTTGATTTCTTTCTTTCTGAAGTAACATCATATCATAGCTAAACAATTGCCATAACAACTGAAATACATTAAGAAATAATTGAAATAAAATAATGCTTTAGCTAACCCACTTTCTTACAAGCCAAGTGTTGCTCGCTGAAAGAATATAATGCTTTAGCTAATCTGCTTCCTTACAAGCCAATTTAAGACTAAAATATTATCATTCATAAAAATATTATCCCATAAACTCCTTAATAAGTAACCAAAGATTGTGCTAATACAATGGGCGGCATTAATGACCTTAGCGTCCCATGTGCATATATACTTATACAATAATTCTTGTTATACGTATGCGCAGAGCTGGCCCCCAAGTCCTAACCACCCGATTGTACGCCCCCAAAGTTATATGTACAACCAAGCGCTGTCCCCAAGACATTTATTAAATAAACACCAGTCATCATGGTACAATCTAATGGGTACATAATATGAGTGTATAGTTTTATTCATAAAACAAATTCAATCATATTTAATAAATAGCTATTAAAATATAATTTCTGAATCGTAAAACTAACAGTTGTGTAAAACTCAAACATAATCATAATAACTATATATTTGCTTAGAATTACATTTGCCATCTCAATAATAGTTATATGTTATATGTTCCCATTTTCTCGTATAAAAGCGAAGAAACTTATACAATCATACTTTATAACTAATACATGATAAAATTCCATTTGTAAAGAAACATCAGATGCAAATCATAGAAAACCTTTTTCCAAAATGTAAAACACATTATTTTATAAATATATATATATATATATATATATATCCACTCACCTGAGCCTGTTGAACCGAAACCTAGTTAACTGGCCTTGCCCTAGCCTCTATGGCTCCAATTTGATCCGATCATATTATCCGTAACAAAAATCATCAGAATACCATATTAAATCTTGATTCTACTCAACTTAAACTGATCTACGGCTAAAGGATAGGTTAAAGGACCCGAAAAATGGTCCGAAAATACTCAAAACTGAGCTTTGGAGCCCAACTGGCCACTGAGGCGTCACCAGGCTACATAGAGGCATATGCCTCTGTGAAAAGGCACCCCAGAGGAGTGCAAAAGTGCATGTCTTATATGCAAAGGTGCATGCCTCTACACAGAGGCGCATGCCTCTGCACAAAGGCACCCCTTTGTGCACCTCTGCGTTCTAGAAATGCAGAAATGCATGTGAAATACCTAAAAAACTAAAAATTGATCCAAAAAATCTAAACTTAATCCTAAACATCTCAGGAGTCCATTTATGATCAATTCATACATCAAAACTTAAAAATTCAACCAAACACTCCATTTTTGCATAATTCAAGAATTTAAAAGTTTGATATAAAAACTTACCTCAAATTTCTTTTTGTAAATCTTAGAGTTGATAAGAAGCCTTCAATTATTGTTTAAATCCTTAATATTGAGAGAAAACAAGAAGAAAAATTGATGATGAAGATGTAGAGAAAGAAGAAAAGAAAAATAGAGGAAAAAAAGAAGAAGAAAGAAAGAAAATGAAAGTTGATTGCTACTTTTCTGTAGAAAATGTAAAAGAGAAGGGTTTGCCACAGTAACCTCCAAAAATAATTTAAATTAATTTTAAGTTTTTTTTAAACTGAAAATATCCGTTTTGACCCCTGAATGCTCCTTAAGCACAAAATAAGCCTTAGAACTTATTTCTATAACAAATAAGTCTATAACTCTATCTAGGACGTAGAAAATCTAGAACAGAATGTTATAATTCTATCCCTCTTAAAAAATTTCATCCCTAAAATTTGTATACCTACGGAGAGAAGAAATGGGGATATCGAACTCATATATCCTCCTCCCTTTCCTAAGTGGCTTCCTCCTTAGAGCGGTTACTCCACAACACCTTATCCAATGGAATCACCTTATTTCTTAAGACTTTCTCTTCTCTAGCTAGGATTCCTATTGGCTCTTCTGTATATATATGTCAAATCTTCTCTTAACTCAATCGGCTACTGCTTCAGTATATAAAAGGGATCACTTCTGTATCTCCTTAATGATACATGGAAGACGTCATGTACTTGAGACAACTCTGGAGGCAAAGCTAACCGATAAGCTACTAGTCCAATTCTTTCAACTACCTCGTATGGTCCAATGAAACGAGGACTTAATTTCCCCCGCTTTTCAAACCAAACTATACCCTTCTATGGAGATATCTTTAGGAAAACTTTATCATCTACATTGAACTCAATATCTTTTCTTTTCAAGTCTGCATAACTCTTCTGTCTATCTTGAGCAACCTTTAATATACCGCGGATTAGATCAATCTTGTCTATGGTCAACTACACAATCTCTGGTCCCATAAGTTTTTTTTCTCTTACCTCATTCTAACATATAGGAGTTCTGCACTTTCTTCCATATAATGCTTCATAGGGTGCCATGTCAAAACTTGCATGATGACTGTTGTTGTATGAAAATTCCATTAACAGTAAGTGTTCATCCCAACTTCCTTTAAATTCCATCACACATGTCCTTAACATATCCTCTAGAGTTTGGATGGTCCTTTCCGACTAACTATTAGTTTATGGGTGAAAGAAAGTACTAAATTTCAACTTTGTACCTATAGCTTAATGCAAACTAGGCCAAAATCTAGAGGTAAATCTGGGATCTCTGTCTGAAACAATTAAAATCGGTGCACTGTGTAGTCTTACTATCTCATTTACGTACACTTGTGCCAACTTGTCTAACGAATAATCCACTATGACTGGTAGGAAGTGAGCTGATTTAGTTAACTAATCCATGATGATCCATATCACATTATGTCCTTGTTGTGTTCAAGGCAATCCCATTACAAAGTCCATGGTGATATGCTCCCACTTTCATTCTGGAATTGGAAGTGGTTGCAAAAGACCTGATGGATGTTGATGCTCAGCCTTCACTTGTTGACAAACCAAACACCTTGCCACATAATCTGCTACATTGCTTTTCATTCCCTGCCACCAATAGTTCTCTTTGAGTGTACGGTATATCTTAGTACTGCCCGAATGTATTGAATATGTGGAACAATATGCCTCCTCCATGATTTCTCTTTTTAAATCTTCTATACTTGGAACACAGAGTCTTTCTCCAAGCATTGAAATTCTATCCTCTCGAAGAGAATAATCATCTCGTGATCCACTTTTAACTTCTTCAACAATCTTACTTAAACGAGCATCTTGTGCTTGAGCCTCCTTAACTCGTTCTACCATAATGGGTCTCACTTTGAGAGTTGTCAACAACACTCCTCGGCTATTAACTTTTATATTAATATTCATGGCTTGAAGTTCCATCAACAAATAAGATTGTATTGGCTTTATTTGAGTTAAGCTGCCATAAGATTTCCAGCTAAAAGCATCTGCTACAACATTTGCCTTACTGGGATGATACTCTATTGTACAGTCGTAGTCCTTTAATAATTCAATCCATCTTCTCTGCCTCAAATTCAACTCTTTCTGACTCAAAAGATATTTAAGAGATCAGTGGTTTGTAAAAATTTAACACGTCTCTCCATAAAGATAATGCCTCTAAATCTTAAGAGCAAACACAACTACTGCTAACTCTAAATTATGAGTTGGATAATTTGATTCGTGCAGCCTCAATTGTCTAGACGTATAGGCTATTACCTTCCCATATTACATGAGTACATAACCTAATCCCTTTCCGGATGCATCACTATAAATCACAAATTCACCGCCATCTATTGGAAGAGTTAAAATTGGTGTAGAAGGTAAACATTTCTTAAGCTTCTCAAAACTCTCTTGACATTCTTCTGTCCATACGAACTTCACATTCTTCCTTAACAATTTCATTAATGAAGCTGCTACGATTGAGAAGTTCTGAACAAATCGACGATAATAACTAGGGGTGTTCGTCGGTCAGTTTGGTCAGTTTTTGGGTATTTTTCTGATCGAACCGAAATAACCGAATTTGAAGAAATTAGAACCGAACCGAACTGAATTAGGTCCAAAACCGAACTGAATTGAAATTTTTGAGTAGAAAATCAAATCGAACTAAAAATTTTAAAAATATTGATTATTTTTATATTAAATTTGTATATATTTTTAACAAAATATTTAGAAAAATTAAAATAAAAAATTGGTTATTTTGGTTATTTCAGTTAATAGAAATTTTTTTATATAAAATCGAACCGAACTAAATTTCAGTTCAGTTCGTTCTAAAAATTTAAAAATCCTAAAAATACAAACTGAACCGAACTGAATAGTGTCGGTTCAGTTTTCAGTTTTCAGTTCGGCCATTTCGGAGGGTGTGAACACTCCTAATAATAACCAGCCAATCCCAAGAAACTTCTTATTTTTGTGGCATTGGCTGGTAATTTCCATTTAACTACTGCTTCAATTTTCTTAGGGTCTATATAAACTCCTTCTGCCGATATAACATGCCCTAAGAAAATAATCTGATCTAGCCAAAATTCACATTTACTCAATTTTTCAAATAACTGCTCACTTCTTAAAGTTTGAAAAACCGTCCTCAAATGTTCTTCATACTCCTCTTTGCTTCGAGAATATACCAGAATATCATCTATGAATACGATCACAAACTTATCCAGGTATTTCTGAAGTACTCTATTCATGAGATCCATGTAAGTAGCTGGCACATTTATTAACCTAAACGGCAAAACAAGAAACTCGTAATGTCTATAGTGTGTCCTAAAAGCCGTCTTAGGTATATTTATCTTTTTGATCTTCAACTGATGGTATGTGGACCTTAAGTCAATCTTTGAGAAAACTTTAGCTCCTTGCAATTGATAAAAAAGATCTTCAATACGAGGTAATGGATACTTATTCCGCACCGTAACCTTGTTCAACTGTCGATAATCTATGCATAGCCTCATCGAGCCATTCTTTTTCTTCACAAATAGCACTAGTGCTCCCCACGGTGATACACTAGGCCGAATGAAGCCTTTATCTAATAACTCATGCAACTGAATCTTTAATTCTTATAACTCTACTGGAGCTATTCTATAAGGTGCTTACAAAATTAAAGCTGTACCCGGGATCACATCTATAGCAAATTCAATTTCTCAATCTGGAGGAAGACCTGGAAGATCCTCAGGAAAAACATCTTCATACTCACACACTATCAAAATATCTTCTACCTTCGGCCCTTCAAACTTAGTATCAATCACATAAGCAAGATATGCTTGACAGCCTTTCCTTAACATTTTCCTTATAATTATAGTCGATATTAAATAAAATGGGAGAGCATGTTGTAAACCTTGGAAAGAAAATCTAACTTCCCCAGGATGATCAAACTCTACAACCTTTTTGAAATAATCCATTATAGCATGATGGTGAGACAACCAATCCATGCCTAAGATTGCATCTAAACTTTGAAGTTCTAAGGGAACTAAATTCACTAGAAGTTCATGCTCACCTATCTTAACAACACAATCTTTGTATACTTTCTCATAAATCTTAGAGTTCCCTAAAGGATTGCTAATAATCATATTAGCATCTAAAGAACTAGGCCTAACTTTAGCATACAAAGCAAAAGGATGAGACACAAATGAATGTGTAGCTCCTGAGTCAAATAACACATATGCATCTCAGTCAAAGATAGTCAACATACCTGTAACAACTTTCGAAGATGCTAGTGCTTCCTCTTGTGTCATCATAAAGACTCTAGCCTGTGTCACAGGTCGATTCTGCTGAGAACTCTGGCCTTATTGAGATGCTACAGCCACAGTGCGACCTCTACCAACATTAGGGCTAGAATCAGTGGTGACCTACCGATTTGGTGGATAGTTCCCACTACCATTTTGGTTTCTAGGTACAATCGCTCCTTGCCCTGAACCACCAAATTGTACCAATGAAGGACAATCTCTTTTAATTTGACCAACTTCTCCATATTCATAATAAGTCATTGACCTCTTTCTACATTCCCTTTCATAAAACTTACCACAAGTTTGGCATTGAGGGTAGGCGAGTCTTCTCAAGTTATTCTGTTGCATGCCTCCTCGAGTTTGCCTTTGACCACTAGTCGAGCTACCAGTTGGTTGCCATACTGAACTTTAGCTCATCTGTGGTTAATTTCCTTACTGCCCTCTATTCACATAAAAGCCTTGTCTACTGCCACCATAACCAGATCTAGGTGGAAATGTGTTACCCCCTCTATTAACTGGCTTATTTGTAAACTATTGAGAAGAACCTAGGTTAAACCTTTTATTCCTCTGCTCTGCTTCCGTTTCCTCATTCCTTGCCTTCTCAAATGTAAGTGCCTTTTGAACTATCTCTTGAAAGTTATTTCCTTTATACCAGGCTATCCTAGTTTTCAGTTGATCTTTCAGTCCACTTCTAAACCTGTCGTACTTGATTTCTTCTGAAGGTATAATCTCTACAACAAAGCGATAGAGGTCTTTAAATTTATCAGCATACTCCTTGACTGATAAACTCCCTTAGTTCAACTTAAAGAAAGCTTCTTGTTTACTCTTCTTGTATGTACCCATCAGATATTCCTTATAGAACTTCGTCACAAACACGGTCCATGTCAGTCCTTTACCATATAAATGGCGAATCCTTGACAACCAATTATCTGCTAAGCCTTTCATAAATTCATGCATGTTTTGCACCTTTTCCACCTCCGTCAATCATAAAATCAGAAAGGCTTTCTCCAATTTCTTCAACTACTCGTCAGCTATTCCACCGTCAATTGACCCCTCGAAGTCGTATGCACCCAATCTTCATGCATGATCCACTATCATCTAGGAATCTCAATATTGCTCACGAGCAGCCATAGCAGCTACAAAAGCCTGCGTCATTAGAGCTCCCATACCAGCATCAGCCTAAAAACTGTGGTACTGGCGGCTCTGGCTGAGGAATAGGTGGTGGAACTGGAGGTGTAGGAACAGGTTGTGGCTGTGGAGAAGCTGGATACGCTCTAGATACACCAGCTGAGGTGGAATCTGCATATTCCCCTCCACTAACTGACCTATCATCCTCTCTCTCTGGATGATCAGAAAGACTCCTATGAGGTTGGCCAATATCATCAAGTCTAGCGACACGGCCACGATTACCACGGCCTCTACCACCTCTTAGTCTTAGCAGTATATTCTATAAAATCACAATAACAATAAAGTCTTAGACTTAACAATTCTTTCTTAAGGATAAACACTTATGCAAACTGCTAAATCTAGGTAAGCTGCTAAACTCAACTCTTTACCCTAGGCTCTTTAAACCTAGGCTTTGATACCAAAAATTATCACACCCGCTCCTCTAGCTAAAGAGCCAGGCGCGACATGCTATGTTGATGCCATACATATAATTTTAAACCTTAAAATATCAAGATGGACTTAAGAAAAGTACTATCATTATACATATTAATAATCTTTTACAATAATCTTTATATCATCATAAAACAAGTCCATCTACTAAACAATAGTCAAAGCTTAAAATACTACAAAAGCCCAAAGTATTGGAATATATTGGCTTAACCTCTCTAGACACTGGATATCACAAAACTACTCTACTAGCTACAGCTGATACTACTCTGCTCGATCTGAAAATATTTTTAAAATAAAAGAGGGTGAGTACAAAAATACTCAATGAGTTGATAACTTTAAATACGATACACTAAAGTGGGAACAATAGCTATCTATTTAAATAATCATAAAAATATCCATAAAACTGCTTCGAACATCATAATAATAATCAATAATAAGTTACTGAAATCATAATATAAGGTTAACATAAACTGATTTATTTATTATCTGAAACATCATAGTAAAACATAAATGTAAGCTGATTTCTTTCTTTCTGAAGTAACATCATATCATAGCTAAACAATTGCTATTAACAATTGAAATACACTAAGAAATAATTGAAATAAAATAATGCTTTAGCTAACTTGCTTCCTTAGTGAAGGGAATGGAGATCAAAGCAACCAAATATACGGAATTTTTAAAAATTTTGGAAGCATGCAACACTTGCATCAAGTTTGAATCTATTCCATGCTACAAAATCCAAATCACATGCAATTTACATAACTAACAAATCATGCATCATAGATAATATTTTAGCAACAATCAAAAAGACATGTAATCATATTACAAGCCCTACATACTAAGAGTTAAGCAATACTTACAAAACTCTTAAGTTTGTAGAACGCTCGATAAGCTTTGATTGTTGCGATTCACTAGCTTCGAGTTTCCTAAACGTGAAACCTCTAGCTTGAAACACATGGATTACACTTGGTTGATCTTCGAGATTAATAAAGCTCTCCACACAAGCCTCTCTTTGAATGACCCAAGAGCTTATGAAAGCTTCTTTAATCTTGAAGTATGGAACTTAAAGCTACCCTCCTAAGGATAATGGTTTTTGATCTTATACAACACTTGCACAAATTTTACTTTAGGTTGGAGAGATCACAACTCTTGTGATGTGTTTTTTTCTTTTAGAATAACCAACTCTCTCAAATGCCTTAAGCAAAAATTCAAGCAAGCAAGCAAGAAGATGTCTCTACAACTTCTCTTCCTATTTATAATATTAACAAAGCCAATATTATATTATTAACTTGAGTGTCTTCTCACACAAGATTGCTACTATAGCAAGAGTAGCCACCAAGTTAATCACTATAGCAAGATTGGCCACCAAGTTTGCTACATATCCAAGAGTGTCTTACACTCTTCTATTGGCCTTGTTTGGTTACTTGAATATCCTTATCCCTATTCCATTAACTCTTAATGGGCTTGGGC
>CATIWO010146654.1:0-20901 GCA_949673435.1 Macaranga tanarius | reverse complement strand
ACAACGCACAATTATTTTAAATCAAAACAATTAATTCAAATCAAAAGGAATTAAAAATAATCAAACAATAAAAATAAACCAAAAAGAAAAGAAAAGTGAAGAAAGTTACTATTAGAAAATTATTTGCCCTCAGATCGATCATTGATTGCTTCTTTGCTTTTGATTCCTTCAATTCAGACCCTTTCCTTGATTTGTGGTTTTTTTTTTTTTTTTTTTTTTTTTTTTTTGTGTTTTCCTCTAGGGTTTTTTTTTGGCCCCCCTTCTATCTCTTCTCTCTATCCCCCTCTCTAGGGTTTTCTAGTCTCATTTTTATAGAGATTTTCCCCTCACTTAGGGTTTTGTGAGATTTGGGCTCGACTTTATTTTGGGCTTTAATGGATTATAGGTTTAATGAGTTTATTTTGATGGGTTTGGTTTATTGGACTTGGGTTTAGGTTAAGTGTTTGTTTGTTTTTTTTTTTTTTCACAAATAGGTCTGAATCCAGTTTTTTGGCAAATTGGACTTAGCAGCCATCTTTCATCATCGGGTTTGTCTTTGTGGGCCAGCTAAACCATGTGTCCATAATTATATAAATTAATTCTATTATATTTCTAAAATATTAAGAATATTTAAATAAAATAAAATCATCTCCTATATAAAATTTAAATTTTTTATTCACTCCCAAATTAAAAAATATATAAATATTTATTTATTTATCCATTTTATCCTAATTTATTACATTTAAATAAGTATTTATTAATATTTATTTTGAGCGTAAATAAAAAAAGAACAAATTTATATAGAACGGAATGAATTTTTTATTTAAATATTTCTAATAAATTTTTAAAGGGGATGAAATTTTAAAAAATTCTCATAAAAAATAGATGTAAATTAATTTAATAATATATTAGCATTAGCATATTTCATGAGTATAAAAAATAATGATTATTTTAATATTTTTATTAGATATGAAGTTTAAATATATATTTTTTTAAAAAATTATGTTTAAATGTTCTTAAATTTTTCTTAAGAGCAAATTTTTTTTTTTATAAATATTAGGGACAAAAATATATTTTTATCTATTTTTTTTGTGCATATCAGAAATAATGAAAAATAATGAACCCTATTAACAGTGAAAATTAACATAATTTATAAGACAGATTTAAATACATAACTTTTAAAATAATAAGAATATATTTACACCTCAAAAAATATTAGTGGCGGATATGAGATTAGGATACAACATCATAGTGTTTTTGTATATTTTTCTTTTTTAAAATGAAACTTAAAAATCTTAATTAAATCCTAAGGTCTAAAAGTCAGGCCCATTTGATTTAGCCCCTTTTAGTGGGCCATCCTTATCCTTTCTTCCTCTACTCCATCCTCATATACTAAAAACATTGCCTCATGGTTAATTCAAAGAAAAAATAAAACTACAAAAGAAATCACGAACAAGTCGGTAGCAAAATAAATTTTTTTTTTTAAAAAAAACATTGCAACAAAATATAACTACATCATAAGACAAAAACCAAACACTTCAGAAATAATGTCATAGAATTTAGATTCTCTAAAAATATTATCTCATCATTAATTCTGACTTATAATAATGATCAAACAAGATATACTCGAGAACATGAACAAGTTGAAGGCAAAATATTCACCAAAACAAATTCTTGTTATCATTTGTTATTGACTAATTGTTTCTTTAATTCCTTACTTAACTTACAACAACCAAAGTGTACTAATAAACTATTAGAGTTAATCATCACAAGAGAAAATAATTTTAAAAGAAAATATAACTTGAAGGAAATGAAAGATGTAGAGGCGATCACCCCAAGCGGACGGGCAAACAATTGACAACAGAGCCAATCACCTATCTACTTAGGCGTTCGCCTTTGTAACGACATACATAATACAAAAACCAATTAAATGTTATAAAAAACTTGTTAAAAAAGAAAAAAATGTTTGGAACACAAGTTTAAGGAAAATAAAAATAATAATTTTTACAAATCACTTCATGGAATAACAAAAGAAACAAAAATAAATGATAATTTTAACAGTTCAAATCTACAGAGAATAGAAATGTAGAAAAAACAAGAAATGACTAACTTAAATGATAAAAGAAAAGTGGTGATTCTTACTGTTAACCCTCAGGCCACTTTTTAAAGCTTTAGAATGCAATTAAAGAGAGGAATGGTAGAGTTAATCTAGTAAGGATCCTAACACTATTTCTCTGTTAAGTGAAATTTACTCTTACCAACACCTAAATCTAACCAATTTTATTAAAGTCTCTATAGAACCTAATAGTATATGTGTCCTATATTACATTTTCACTCCCTTTTCATAAAATTTTTCAAAAGCCAAAAAATAACTCTCCCCCCTCTCTTATATTTTCAGAAGTATTCTTATTTATAATCTGATGTGATATTAATAGAAAAACCCTAACAATCTCAAATCAACCCACGCACATCCAAGAAAGTACTAAAATTTACAGAACAAATAATCAACAATAAAAGATAAAGATAAAAAAGAAACTCTAAATTTATTTGAATTAACCAACACAAACGTAGGTATATTAAACCTAAAATTCTTCATTATAAATTGATCAAATTAATTTAGAGTGTATTTCGCCACACCCTAGAATAAAGAAAAGAATAAGAGGGTGATAAGTAATAAGGATGGCCGCCACAAGCAATTAGTTTGATAAGGTTAATATAGTTCATGTAAGAACCAAAGGAAATAAAATTGCTAGAAAATTTATTAATCTTAAAACTTAGTTATTTTTACATCAAGAATGATGCTTATTTATAGGAAAACAAAAGTTGTGAAAGTTCTATTAAACTTAGGACTCCTAAACTAAACCCTAAAACTAAAAATAGGAATCAAAATAATCAAATCTTAATTAATTCAGATTTGACTCAAATCGCGATACATGGTCATGTTCTAGCCCCTAAAATTTGACAATATTAAATATGGACAGATACATGGGCATATTACAGACACGGGCATGAACATGGGTATGTACCCTACTAGTCATTTTTTATGCTTCTAACACGGCCTTGTGAATCGGAACACGGGTGTGTTGAGCTTGGAACTCCTTTAAAACCTTGAAAACTCGCCAAAAACATATTGGCGAGCCTTGGTGATGCTTCCTCAACTTTGATATCTTCAAAATTCATACTTTTCTTAGTTAGAAGGTTGTAGATCAACTTTAAAAGTGCCACATTGACATGTTTGACTTGATTTCACGACATTGGACCATCAATTCCTTTTAAAGGATCTTTTGACCCTCTTTGTTGACTTTGATTTTCATCATTCCCTCCTTCCTCAAGAAGATTCATCCTTGAATCAAAACCTACATTAAAATCAAAAGGAATTAAATCAGCAATATTGAAAGTAGCACTCACATTACTCTCACCTTTTAGATCTACTTTGTAGGCATTGTCATTAATGTGCTCCACCACTTGAAATAGACTATCACCACATAATTACAACTTAGACTTTCTTTTGGAAGGAAATCTCTCCTTGTGCATATGCACCCAAACTCAATCTTCTAGTTCAAATACAACTTGCTTGCACCCCTTATTAGCTTGATTTGCATATTGCTCATTGTTCCTCTTAATTCTTTGCTTAACCTTCTCATGTAGATTTCTCATAAACTCAGTCTTCTTTGCACCATCCAAATTAACTTACTCGTGTAAAGGTAACAGTAATAAGTCAAGAGGTGTAAGAGGATTAAATCCATATACCATTTCAAAAGGTAAATAACCCGTGGTAGTATGCATGCTTCTATTATATGCAAACTCAACAAATGGTAGACTCTCTTCCTAACTCTTCAAGTTCTTACCAATAATTACCCATAATAATATACCTGAATTTCTATTTACCACTTTTATTTATCCATCCATTTGAGGATGACATGTTATTGAGAATAATAACTTAAACCCCAATTTACTCAATAATATATGCCAAAATTGACTTAAGAACTTAGTATCTCTATCGCTCATGATGCTTTTTGGAATACCATACAAACGAACAACCTCTTTGACGAACATATTTACAATGTTGGTTGCATCATCAGTTTTATTGCAAGGAATGAAATGCGCCATCTTGCTAAACCTATCAATAACAACAAATACATAATCTCGGCCTGTTTTAGACCTTGGTAAACCTAACACAAAATCCATAGAAATATATAACCAAGGTTTATTAGGTACATCTAAAGGCATATATAACCATGAGGCATGATTTTAGACTTAGCTTGCTTACACTTAACACATCTAGCACAAATACGTTCAATATCTCTTCTCAAATTGGCTAAAAGAAGTGTCCACTAATCATATCTAAAGTCTTTTTAACTCTAAAATGCCCATCAAACCACCCTCATAAGCTTCCCTCTCTAAAATCTCACGCAAACTATATTGAGGAATGTAAAGTTTATTCTTTCTAAATCTATATCCCTTATGCCTATAAAACTTACCAAAGGCTACCTTTTCACATGCTTCATACACATTATAAAAATCAGAATCACTAGCATATAAATACTTAATATGATCAAATTCTAGAAATTTAGCATTCATAGAGTTAAGTAATGTGTACCTTTTCAAAAATGCATCAGCTACAATATTTTTCTTACCTTGTTTGTACTTGATAACATAAGAAAACATCTCAATGAACTCCATCCACTTAGCATGCCTTCGATTCAACTTTTCTTGTCCTTTTAAGTACTTTAATGACTCATGATCTGTATGGATAATAAACTCTTTGGTCTATAAATAATGTTGCCATGTCTCTAATTCCCTCACCAATGCATAAAGCTCTTTGTCATAAGCAAGATAATTTAACACTGCCCTATTGAGCTTTTCACTAAAATATGTGATAGGCCTTTATTCTTGCTTCAAAACAACCCCAATACTAATCCTTGATGAATCATACTCTATCTCAAAAGTCTTGTTAAAATTAGGTAATACAAGTAAGGGTGCACTACATAATTTTTCCTTAATTAGCTGAAATGCAGTCCCATTTAAAACCCATACATTGCTTCATAACTTCAGCCAAAGGTGCTGTAATAGTGCTAAAGTCCTTCATAAAATGTCGATAAAAACTAGTTAATCCATGAAAACTTCACACTTCAGTGATAGACTTAGGAGTAGGCCACTCCTTGATAGCTTTGACCTTCTCTTCATCAACCTCAGTACCTTTAGTAGACATAATAAAACCTAAAAATATAATAGAACTAGAACAAAAATAATACTTTTTAAGGTTAGCAAATAAATGTTCTTTCCTATGTATAGTAAGAACAAGACTCAAATGCTCAACATGACTCTCTAAACTCCTACTATACACAAGTATATCATCAACGTATCATACAACAAACTTCCCTATATAAGCACACAAGGCATGGTTCGTTAACCTTATAAATGTGCTAGGAGCATTAGTTAAGCTAAAAGTTATAACCAACCATTCATATAAACTATACTTAGTTTTAATTGTTGTTTTCCATTAATCACCTTCAAGTATACATATTTGATGATAACCACTTTTCAAATCAATTTCAGAAAACACACATAACCCATGCAATTCATCTAATATATCATCTAACTTAGGTATGGGATGTTTATACTTTACAATGATATTATTGATAGCTCTACAATCCATGCACATGTACCAAGATCCATCTTTTTTAGGTACCAATAAAATTGAAATGGCACATGAACTCATACTCTCTCTAATGTAGCCCTTGTCTAAAAGCTGCTATACTTGCCTCTAAAGCTCCTTCGTCTCTTCGGGATTACTCTTATAGGCGGGTTTGTTAGGTATTTGAGCTCCCAAAATGAAGTTAATTTGATACTCAAACTCTCTAATTAGTGGCAAACCCTTAGGTATTTCCTTAGAAAACATATTAGCAAATTCCCCTAATAGAACACGAATAACACTAAGCAAAGAGTTATCTAAATCAAGGTTAGTCATCAAAGTCTCCTTGTATAGAAATAAAATCATGGACTATTTTTTAATAATGCTGCCCTTATCTTACTCGTGGTGGTAAAGAAATTCTCTCTTTTATTTTGCCCCAACTCTCTATTTTTCTCTTGCACACTCAACATACTCTTTTCTTTTGAACTCTCAACCTCACTCTTAATTTTCTCTCCCTCACTACCCTTTTTCTTGTATACCATCTTCAATTGATCTTTCAATATTTGTTTAGGAGATAATAACACTGAGGTCATCTTTTGGTCTCCCCACATGATCGAGTATCTATTTTTGTAGCCATCATGATTCATTAGCCTATCAAATTGCTAAGGTTGCCCTAAAAGAATATGACCCACTTATATTGGCACTAGATTCCTATAGTGAATGGAACCTTACATTGACGTGTCACTTTGACTTCCCCCCATGTCATTCAGCTATTATAGTTTGTATGGTTTAGGGTGTTTAGTAGTTGCCAAACCTAACTTCTCAACTAACTCGGTGCTAACCATATTCGTGCAACTCCTACCATTAATTATCATGTTGTAAATTCTGTCTTTACCCATACACCTTATATGAAAAATGTTCCCACGTTGCTCATCCTTATCTTCTACCTTTAGTTACGTATTAAGAGCTTGCCTTGCAACTCAAAATTTTCCCTCTATAGGAGTCAACGTGCTACCCCCTTCATCATCACTATAATCCTCCAACTTAGGCATCTCATCAAAATCATCATCCTCATCTCTACTCTTATAAGTACCATCACTCATCAAAATAGTTCTTTTGTTAGGATATTGAAAAGTAATGTGCCCTCGCCCCAAACATCTAAAACACTTGATATCCCTTGTGTGTTATTAATTAGCTATAACTTTACCCTTATCCACATTTTCTTTAAGCTTGTTAGAGTCACCTTTTACCTTAGATTGCACCTTATCATCATTTTTCCCCAATTCACCTTCCATGTGGAACCATCATTAAAGTTTGTTTTTATTGTGGTGCGTCTACTCTTGAGTTGTCTCTCCATCAATATGACAACATGTACTATGTCCTCAAGGTTAATGTAATGATGTAACTCCATAATATCATAAATTTCTCGATTAAGCCTATGTAAAAATTATGCCATAGTTGCCTCATGATCCTCTTTAATGTTAGCTTTAATCATAGCCATATCCATCTCTTTATGATACTCTTTTACACTCCTAGATCTCCGCACTAAACTTTATAAGCGATGACATAAATCACAATAATAGTGGAAAGGAATAAACATCTTTTGCATGACTTGCTTCATCTCCTCCCATGTTTGGATTGGCCTCTCTAGGTTGCACTCACATACATCCAATAGGTTGATTTGAGATTGTTAGGGTTTTCCTATCAAGATCACATCATTTGGTTTCAGAGCTTTAGCTCATGAAAATTCAGGTTTGATTTAATTTTCAAAGTTATCTTCATTAGTATTCTAAAAAAAAAAAAATTCTTGCATAATTATTCATCATTTAAATTAGTGCTATTTTAATTCATCTTTGAATCCACATCTTATCTTGTGAGTTTATTTGTAAATTGAGCATCAAGTGAAAAAAAAGAGATTCAAAAGAATTTTAAAAAAATTATTATTGTGCGCATACAATTGAGTAAATCTTATTGGATTCATTATCACTATTCTATTTTATTTTCTTTGCATTAAAGATTTTAGTATTTGTTCATCACCCTTTCCATTAAATTGCTTCTATTTTGTTTGGTCGTTTTCTTTAAATTCTTAATTTTTTTATTAATTCATCTTGCTCTTTATAGTTTTCATTTATTTTTTTTGGATTCTATGGTGTTAATGTGGTGTGTCTACTCTTGAGTTGTCTCTTCACCAATATGGCAGTATGTACCATGTCCTTAAGGTCAATGCAATGATGTAACTCTACAATGTCATAAATTTCTCAATTAAGCCTATGTAAAAATTGTGCCATAGTTGCCTCATGATCCTCTTCAACGTTGGCTCTAATTATGGCCATCTCCATATTTTTATAATACTCTTTTACACTCCTAGATCTCTGCACCAAACTTTATAAGCGACAATATAAATCACAATAATAATGAAAAGGAATAAACCTCTTTTGCATAACTTGCTTCATCTCCTATCATGTTTGGATTGGCCTCTCTAGATTGCACCCACACACGTCCAATGGGTTGATTTGAGATTGTTAGAGTTTTCCTATCAAGATCACATCATTTGGTTTTAGAGCTTTGGCTTATGAAAATTTAGGTTTGATTTAATTTTCAAAGTTATCTTCATTAGTATTATAAAAAAAAAAATTCTTGCATAATTATTCATTATTTAAATGAGTATTATTTCAATTCATCTTTGAATCCACATATTATCTTGTGAATTTATTTATAAATTGCGCATCAAGTGAAAAAAAGAGATTCAAAATAATTCGAAAAAAAATTATTATTATGCGCATCCAATTGAGTAAATCTTATTGGATTCATTATTACTATTCTACTTTATTTTCTTTGCATTGAAGATTTTAGTATTTATTCGTCACCCTTTTCATTAAATTGCTTCTATTTTGTTTGGTCGTTTTATTTGAATTCTTAATTTTCTTGTTAATTCATCTTGCTCTTTATAGTTTTTATTTAATTTTTTTGGATTCTATAGTGTTAATATGGTATGTCTACTCTTAAGTTTTCTCTCTACCAATATGGCAGCATGTACCATGCCCTCAAGGTCAATGCAATAATGTAACTCTACAATGTCATAAATTTCTCAATTAAGCCTATATAAAAATTATGCCATAGTTGCCTCATGATCCTCTTCAATGTTGGCTCTAATTATAGCAATCTCTATCTCTTTATAATACTCTTTTACACTCGTAGATCTCTGCACCAAACTTTATAAGCAACGATATAAATCACAATAATAATGGAATGGAATAAACCTCTTTTGCACGACTTGTTTCATGTCCTCCCATATTTGGATTGGCCTCTCTAGGTTGCACCTCCTTGATAAGAGCGATTGATCTCACCGAATTACGGTATAATCCATGAATTCAATGGCTACCAACTTCATCTTTTTCTCCTAAGAATAAGTATGGCAATCAAATACTAGCTCCACCTTACGTTCCCACTCTAGATAAGCATCTGGATCATTCTTTCCTTGAAAGAAATGTATCTTCATCTTGATGGTTCCTATGTTTTGATCCACCATTAGTTCCTCTTCAACAACTCGTCCTCTTCTAGCTTCCCTTAATGGTGCACATCTTGTCGTAAACGTTCTAAATTATCACCAACATCTTCGTCAAAATCTATCTCTCATTGTTAGCGTATTTGGTTGCTCGTGGATTGCCCCTTTTTGATCTCTACTATTATGGAATTTGTCTTTTCAAATTTTTCCTTTAAATTACCATATAATAGCTGCATCTTCTCCATTTCAGCGACTAAAGTGTTCATGCTCGCCGCTATACTCTTTAATTTTTTATCTTGCGATCCTTGTGACATATTTAGAAATTAAAATTAAACAATTAGTGGAAAATAAGACCTCATAATCACTCCCTTACGTGTTTCAACTCTTCTCTCTCACCAAATCACTCCATTCATGTTTAAGCCCTCTATTGATCTCACCAATTATACAATTTTAAGTTTATTCCCTATAGATTTTTGGTAGAACTATAATTTTCTCACCGAATAAAATTACCCATAGAGAACTTCCTTAATTTTTTAACACCACAGAATCCAAAGAAATTAAATGAAAACTATAAAGAGCAAGATGAATTAACAAGAAAATTAAGAATTCAAAGAAAACGACCAAATAAAATAGAAGCAATTTAATGGAAAGGGTGACAAACAAATACTAAAATCTTGAATGCAAAGAAAATAAAGTAGAATAATAATGAATCCAATAAGATTTATTAAATTGGATGCGCACAATAATAATTTTTTTTCAAATTCATTTGAATCTTTTTTTTTTTTTTCACTTGATGCATAATTTACAAATAATTTCACAAGATAAGATGTGGATTCAAAGATGAATTGAAATAACACTAATTTAAATGATGAATAATTATGCAAGAATTTTTTTTTTTTGAGAATACTAATGAAGATAACTTTAAAAATTAAATCAACGCTGAATTTTTCTAAAATTTGATTTAGTATTAAAAAATTTTACAAAATTAAAAAGATGGAATTGAAAATAAAGTTTACAAACTTTCCATTGAAACCAAACGTAATTACTTAGATTTACAAATAAAATTTATTTATAGAAAATACACTTTTAATGATTTTGAAAAAATAAGTAACAAAAATATAATAATAATTGAAGAAGAAGCTAGAAGACTACCAATTTACGAGTAAAGATATGTGAGAAAAAAAAAATTTCTTCATATATGAGCTACTTGTTTATATAGGTGTTGAGATTTCCAATTCATGACTGCTAGTTAACACTTCATGTTCCTGTAATGAATGCATCATTTATGATGACATTCAAGTTTAGTTATATTGTGTATAAGTTTTATAGAAAAATGCTGGGAACTTTCTCCTTGTTATATTCTCTATTATGCTCTTTTTCTATTATGTTGCCACAGAGTACAATGAAAAAGACAAACCTAATCAAAAGGTTAAATAACAATTTTGAAAATTTCTTACCGTATAAAATTATGTGAATATATTTTTATACTTTATTTAGTATCTTTTGAAAAAAAAATTCATTAAAATTATTTATTTATTTTTTAAAATTGTATTCTAAAAAAATATTCAATTATTTGTGCCACTTTTCTATAAAAAAGTATGAAAAATTAAAAATAACTAATTATTTGTACCCAACATTAATTTTTAGACCCAATATTAAATTTTAGGCCTAAAGTGAGTCCATTGCATTAAGTCCAGCCCAACTATACCTACTTGGTGAAGAATTTACTGTGTTTCTAAAGAAAATTCCAGAAGGAACTAGAGAAGGCAACAATAGACTGATGAGCTGATGGGAATAGCACAAGGGATGCAGATTACAGGAAATCAATGGAGGTAATTATTGACAAAATTAAAGAGGAACTTAGCTTCTGTACGAAGTTGGAGGATTATAAAAGGGAGGCAGCAGAACCAAGGAAAACAGACAATCAATCATCAACTAGCAAATACACAATCAACAATCAGTCAATTCAAATATCAATCTTCAGCAATTTTTAATTAGCCATTTTTAACAATTTTATGCTTTCATTCTAGCAAGTTTGTACTTACTGCTTCTGAATACAATTTTCAATTTATATTTCCCTCAACTTATTTTCATTACCTTCAGCTGCTTATCATTACCTTTAGCTAAACAATCTACTGTTTCCAATTGAATACAAATTTCAAATCCCTTGGAACTCAAGTAAATTGTGGTAAAGGTATTTGGAAATCTACATTTATCTGAAAGAAGTCAGTAATTATCAATTTGAGAAATTAGTCTTCCCTGGCATGCTTGCAAACCCGGTTCAACTGAAAAATTTATGCCAATAATCTTTTGGCATGCCCGATGGGATACATTCCAATGGCGTGTTCAGCTTCAAAAATGGAGAAATAAATGTTTGGGTTGGTAAGCCGACCAATATGCCTATAAAAATAGGTGCTCATATGCAATAAACTTACGAAGAATGAGTGCCTCACTGTCAAACTGAGACCAAGGCACCAACTTTTGGGTATTCAAGCTAAAATTCTAATACTACTACAACTACTATTGAGGGCACTGATGCCCAAACCATCTTATCAGAAGGAATAAAAGCAGGTCTAAGATATAATAGCACAGATGAATAGTGCTTTTCAGAATTCCCTCCAGCAGATGAATAGTGTTGTTAACCAGACTTTACTAGAGATATCAACTTTATTTGGGAAGATGAATGAAGCCTATCTGAAGCAAAAGAGTCCTAAAGTATCTCCAAAGGTGATGGTTCAACCTCATAAAGAATCCCATGAAGAAATCAGACATTCATCTCCTGTTAAGCCTAATGATGGAGATTAAGTTCTAAGGTAACAAGAAAAATCCAAGTTCTGAGCTTAGAATTTATAATTATAAGGGCGTTCAGCAAGGAAAAGGCCCGGGGGTCAATGTTCATCAAGAACAGGTACCATTACCCCAAGGTCAGACAATATTTCACCTGGACAATTTACAAGTTCTTTAAGGCCAACCACCAAATCCTCAAAACCAGGTGCAAGGCTCGGGGGGTAACATTTTATTTGATGAAATAGCAATTTCTAATGGCCAATTGTATATTCCTGAAGGCCAAATGTCATTTCATCAGGGTCCCATGCAAAATTCTTAAGGGAAGGTTAACTTTGTGCCTTCTCCTCAACTCCCAAAGGAGGAAGTAGACATAAAAGCAGAAAAGGAGGCTTCAGTGGATCCTATTAATATGGATTTGAATAACAAAATCAAAGAAAAAGAGAAGCTGGTTCAACTTTCTAATATGAATTCTAACAGGTTCATGAGCTACTGGAGACAAATCTCTCACAAGAGGTTCTCAGCACCAGAGAAAAAGCCTCCTGCAGCGGTTGTATTAAGAAACAACTACAAATTTGAGCCAAGAAGGGATGACAGGAGTCCACCATCAAAATTCAATAGGAAGCAACCAAGGTTTATGGAGCCCCCACCTGTTCCACTAAACAAACTGTGGCGTAGGGTGGAGCATCAAAAATTTTCTCAGTTTGAAAGGAGATAAAATGAGAAGAAGGTTCAACATGAATTTGAGCTAAAGAAAGAGGATTTTATGATTCAGAAGGCTGAGGAAAATACTACTGAATTTCTGAACACTCATGGGCAGAAGGCATAACATGAGGTTTAGAGAATAGTTGTGTTGCATGGGACTGTACTGAAATGCTAGGTAATGGAGGTGGTGCTAAAATATTTTTCACTGTATGGGAAATGAAAGGAAAATAAATAAGAAGGGTAACTGGCCTCAGGCCAGAAGGTTACCACTTAATATATGAAGTGTCAAAATTTTACTTTTTAGGTGTGTAAGTTGACTTGATAGCCATTGTAAATAAATAAAATTTAGTTTTGCTAAATTTTGGTGTGTGTGTTTGTTTGTTTATTTTTATGTGAAGTATGTTAGTTTGTAAATGAACAGTAATTTTATAAAATTTTGATAGCATTTTTGCTGATAATTGATTGTTTAATAGTACAAATGAATGGTTGTGGTACAAAGTGTGCTGTGTGCAGTGATACAGATAAAAATATACTCAGCAGAGATGAATTGAAACAAAAATAAGCCCTGTGATAGATACAATATCAAGTCATCCATGAAAGGATCAATGCTCCAAATAATCAATATGAAATACAAAGTGCTAGAAAACATCACAGGCATCATAACATCATAAAAGTCTGTAAATAAGTGTAATCAAGTCACAGAAAGTCAAAGTTGAAGCCCCTAAAGTCCTCCCAAATATCTAGGCACTTCTGCCTAGTGATCATAGCCTCTTCCTCCTAGCTCTGCATCCTTCTTGCTTTCCAAATCTCTTGATAGACTGTGCTTGCTTGGCTACATCCTAGTATTTAGCAGTTAATTTTTTGTTCTTGTGGAGAAGCTTATCTTTCTGGGCTTTCAAAGCTACTAATTTGGCCTTCTGTTCTTCAATGTCCTTAGTTACTTAAAGGAAGGTAGCTTTTCTCTATACTTCTTCTTTAATATACTTCATCTTGAGTTTGCTTAGTAAAGAAGGTATCTTTCTCCAGGTAGAAAAGATTGAGATGGCTATAGGCTATCAAATGAGCTGCGCTATTCTCCTACAGGCGAGAGAAGCTCAAAATGATCTGGTTCTTCAAAGCAGTGATGGCAGCTGACTTGAAATGCTGCTCTAAAGTGATAAACGTTGAAAGAAATGTGGATCTCTGGGTCTTCTAGAGGGTACCTATCTCTAAGCTAAGGATAGTCCTCAATGAATCTTTGGCCTTGAAGCATCATCTGAAGTAAAAAAAGCCATAGGAGGAACTTTTGAAGGAGCCTTCAAGATCCACCATGATCCATACATCATCAATGGAGGACCAAGAGTCAACATTCTGTATAATAGCATAACAAATAAAGTGAAAGCCAAGGGTATAAAAATGCACAAGTAAATAAAAGGAAAAAATAGAAGTATGTACCTGAGGAGTAGCACAAGGAGTCGAATCAGAGGTAGGAGGTAATTGAGCTGGAGTAGGTGGTAATGGATTTGACACAAGGGGTAATGTTGAGGTAGAAGCAGGGGGTAATCTAGAGAATTTGGAGAAGAATCAACATAAGGAGAAGGAGAACGAGATGGTGAGGGATTCTTCTTAATAGTCTCAACTGTTAGCAAGCAAATAAGAATGCTAGAAATCAAAACAAAGCTAACATAAATAAGAAAGTGTGTTTGAACCTGATATTTTCTCTTCATAGCTGGAGCAGGAGTGACTATTTTCTTTTTCTTGGAGGATGGGGTAATCAAACATTTAATGGCGGTAATGAGCCAAAAAGATAGTATTTGGCTTAAATCTTTGATTGACTAGCAATAATTTGGTAAAATGGAACTCAAATAGGCCATTTTCCTAAGGTCCAAAGCATTACACCCATGCACTTAGCCAGAATAGTGCAAAAAAGTAAAACTGATTTAAACTGGTATATTTACAAGGGAAATAAGGAGGTAATGGGCCATAATAATATAAGAAAACTATTTCACCAAAATTTCCCAAGGAAATTCTTGAAGGAAAGGCACAAAATTGAGTATGGATCTAGAAAGTGCAAAAAATGTAAGGTAATAAATCAGACAATATTTATAGGGGAAATAAGGAGGTAATGGGCTAAAATGGCCTCCTGGTTGAAAAGATGCCTTGAAGTGCTTATTACTCCCAGGGTTTTGTGAAATTAAGGCACATATTTGGCAAATTAATTTTTTAGGGGGTAATACAATAATTAATGTCTAGCTAAGGGTGATAATAGGATGAAAATTTTTAAAAGCCATTTCATAGAAGAAATAGCAATGAATCGGCTCTAGAAATAATTTGCTGTGAATTTTTGGCTTAATAAAAGGATTTTATTAAATTAATCTCTTTTAATTAAGCTAAAAATTATCAAAATAATTATTTTGACCATCAATTGCTAAAAATAATTACATTCAAGATTCAATTATGCAAAATTATACAAATTAAATCTTGGATGCAGTAGAAATTAATTATACATTATACAGCAAATGCATACAAATTTCATCGAAATGCAAAACAAAAATTAGGTAGCATCTCCCATATATTTCTAGCATACAGTTTTTGTAATTAATTGCAATTAACATGCTGAAAAGTACATTTCATCCACATGTCATCCACAACACAATGCACAACAATGTTCATCATAATTCTAATTCTTCCATATACAGAGGGACCTAAAATAGAAATTTTAGCCGGTGAAATGCTTGAGCAAGTTAAAATTTATTGGGGAAATAGCATGAGTTAACTTCAAAATGCCAAAAGGGTTACCATTGAACAATATCAACACAAATTTTCATGCACTCACAAAGACATGGCATCAACTTGAAATGGCAACAAATTGCCATTTCACCAGTCAATCATCAAAGTAAAGAGAAGCTAATTAAAACTGGGTAGCATTTCTCTAAGCATGTCAATTTAGCACAATTCAAACTCAACACCATTACTTAAGGCATAGAAGACTTTACAAATTCATCAACATAGGAATAAAGAAAATTTTACCTGGGTTATGTTTTCGTCTGAAGTATGTCTTGATCAAAGGAGGATGTTTGTTGAGGTTGCAGAATGGACTGATGGAAGTGGCTTTGGTGAAAAATGGTGAGCTACCAAAGGCAACAAGACCGTCGATGAAGTTGTTGCCGGTGGGTTTTGCTTGGTGGACGACGACGTTCTTCCCTTCACCGAGGTTGATGGCAACATCGGAGAGGAGCCTCTCGGCAGTGTCAATGGCTGAGGAGAAGGAGCTGGTGGCGTCGGCTTCTCTAGCAGCAGCGGTGGTCCTCTCGGCGGCGTCGACTTCATCATGTGTGTTAGCAGTGCTACTCCCGGTGATGCTAGAGGCAGCAGTTGCTTCTTCTTCCACGCGTGCGATGGTGGCTGGAGACGCAGTAGGTCCTTCCTCCTTCGCACAAGCGGCATTGCCGAAGATGGCAGCAGCGACGCTGGAGGCAGCAACGACTGCAGCTCCTTCTCCCGTAACGATGGCTCTTCCCTCGGCTGGCGACACAACGGCAGCAACTTTGTGCTTCTTATTGACGGTGGAGTCGGTGATGGGAGGTCCAGCACCGGCGGCGATGTGGCTGGTGGTGGATGCGACGCTGGTGATGGAGGTTGTCTCAGGCACGGTGAAGCAGGGAAAGAAGAGAAGCAGAGGAGGTAATGATTTTGGCTCTTGGGAAACTTTAAAATTCAAATTGAATTTTTAATTAGTTGAGTATTTTGATTAAAAAAAATTAAAGTGGTATTCTAATTTTTAAATGAATTGGACTTTGAAAAAAGTGAATTTTGTTGAGCATTAGGAGGTGCTAGAAAATTTTAAAAGCAATGAAGTTTGAAATATGCTTGATTGATTAAATAAAAGAATTTGAATTTTTGAAGCAATGATGGAGAATTGAAGAATTGAGAAGAAATTATTAATTTCTTTAAAATTTTTGAATTTGTTGAGAAACATTAAGTTGTGGATTTGAAGGTAAAAGAAAGGTAATTGGGCTCTGTATATAGCCCAAAGCTAATTATATGTGGTGGCATTGTTTATATTCAATATTAATTTTTAGGTCCAAAATTAAATTTTAGGCCTAAAGTGAGCCCATTGCATTAAGTCCAGCTCAACTATAGCTATTTGGTGAAGAATTTATTGTGTTTCTAAAGAAAATTTCAGAAGAAACCAGAGAAGGCAATGGTAGACTGATGAGCTGATGGGAGTAGCACAAGAGATGCAAGTTATAGGAAATCAATTGAGGTAATTATTGGCAAAATTAAAGAGAGACTTAGCTTCTGTATGAAGTTGGAGGATTATAAAAGGGAGGTAGCAGAGCCAAGGAAAATAGACAATCAATCAGCAACCAGCAAATACACAATCAACAATCAGTCAATTCAAATATTAATCTTCAGGAATTTTTAATTAGCCATTTTTAGCAATTTTATGTTTTCATTCTAGCAATTTTGTACTTTCTACTTCTGAATACAATTTTCAATTTATATTTTCCTAAACTTATTTTATTACCTTCAGCTGCTTTTCATTACCTTTAGCTAAACAATCTATTGTTCCCAATTGAATACAAATTTCAAGTCCCTTGGAACTCAAACGAATTGTGGTAAAAGTGTTTGAGAATTCACATTCATCTGAAAGAAGTCAGTAATTATCAATTTGGAAAATTAGTCTTCTCTGGCATGCTCGCAAACCCGATTCAACCGAATTAGTACTCAATAATTCATAAAAATGAGCATTTACTGTTATAAAATTTTAAAATATAAATGACAATATTATAATAAGAAGGTAATAAAAAGAGGTAAGCAAGAGCCAATTTGGATTGAAAATTGAACCAAAAATATATATTATAATAAGAGGTTCAGTTCGGTTTGTATTTTTTTAGAAATAGAAAATTATATATATATATATATATATATATATATATATATATATATTCACGTTTGTTTTTATCCAAGATGTCCTAGATTCAAACATTTAAAATCCTAATTTCTTTTTTATTACTTTATCTGAATTTTGATTAATCGAAAACCAAAATGAACCTTACAAGTCCGATAATTCAACCACTTTCAAAAATCAAACCATCCTAATGCTCAGCCCTAATAGCAAAGAAGCTAAAAACTAAGAAGAAAATGGTCAGCATCTCTCAAAATTTTAGGTATATTTTTCTTAAGCATAGTGATAAATGCCATTAACATTCAATGAATCATTATTACTATATAAAATAATAAAAAAGAACAACAACATTTATAGTGATTAAGTTTTTTAAAATTTCACAATTTTTGTATTTGTTTTATAATAATTAACTTGCAAAGAAAAAAAAAATGCAATAAAATGTATATGGTCATCCAGAAATTCCTCTTCAAAATATGTCATTTCATAAATAAAAGATATTATAGCTCTTAAAGTCAAAAAGACACAGCAGCAACAACGGTTGTAGTAATAATAATAATAATAATAATTTTTTAGTTTTAAAAGTAACTAATCAATAAATAATTTTATTTTTATCTATATATAATTTTAATTATTTTATGTTAATAAAAATTTAAAATACTAAAAAAGTATAAATAAATATCTTATGGTTTAGACGTTTCAAGATTATGGACTTGTTTTTTTTTTTTTTGGCACTTTTGTACTTTTTGATTTCGTATTTTTAGCACTTAGATAACAAATTTTTATTACAACTCGTGATTTCTCTTTCTTTAAGCGACTAAAAATTGAAATTTTAATGCAATTTGATAGTGAAAGAAATTTTTTTTGTTCATCTATAATAATAATAATAGTAATAATAATAATAATAGTAGTAGTAGAAAAAAAAACAAGTATTTTCATATTTTTATTTTACAAAAAAAAAAAAATTCTAAACACTATAAATAATTACACTATTGCTAAAATTATGTTAAAATCATAAAATTAAAATAAAAAAATAAATTTTATAGATATTAAAAGAAAGAGAAAATATGAGTTGTAACAAATTTTTTCATCCAAATATTCTAAATATAAAAATCACATGATATTAAAGTGGCATAAAAAAATTACAGTCCTTTAATGCTGAAATATTTAAATAACATGGTATTTTTTTTTATATACTTATCTCTATTAAAAATATAACTTGACCTATCATATGAGTTTGAAATTCATTCCGATTCGATTTGCCCAATCTAATATATTAAAGTGCACCTATGATTTTAATTTGTGAATATAAAGATAGTTTGGTCATTTTTAATAACATCAAGTATTATTCGTATTGATAATAGTTTTAATTTCTGGAATTATATCCCCAACTAGCAAAGAACTGAAATAACTTTCAAGTTATGAATTAAGGATAAAATCAATAGACAATGCTTGGTTACAATTTTGAATTCGTTATTATATATATGTTTGATCTTTTTTTTTTGTTATTTTTTAGTTCATAAAAAAGTAAAATGAATATTTTTCAATTTTTGTTTGTTTCTTTTTGTTTCACATTCTCTTTTAGTTTACAAATTTTTTTCCCATTTGAAATCTAGTTTTAAAGTTAAAGCTGAAATTTTTAGTAAAGTTGATGAAACTGAAATTTAGGTACTATAGAATTAGTTGTTTAAACAAATTTATTTTTATAATTATATATTTTATAAATTTAATTAATGAAAAACAAGAAAAAAATTAGTGTATTATTTTTTTGGTTTAAAGAAAGACATATTTAAATCATTTTTACGGGTAGTTATGCTATTTTTGCCTTAAAAATCATTGTTATCAACCACATATTTAGAGTAACCTGTTATACACACCTCATTGTCAATTTTTTTTTTTTCATTTTGCATTGCTAAATTAGCTAAAATTATCACATATGTTCTATGTTTTTTTTTTTTTTTATCAAATTTGGTGATATTTCATTGCACAAAAAAAAAAGTTACAAACTTTAGTACAATAAATATTAAGAATAACTCTAACATTAATAAAGGATATTTCTTTCAAAAATATATACAATGAAAATAAGAGGACAAACTAAAATATCTCTTGAGAATACAAGAGAATCCTAAGAAAAAAACCTTCTTAGCATGAAACATCATGCTAATGCGACAAACTAGTTAATTGAAGTAAAATATGACTATTTTCTTCAAGAATTCACCATTTCTGACTCATCGCTATTATAATTTACCAACTTACAGCTTCATTCAATAAATTAGGTGACATATCAACAAAATAAATCCGAACATATCCAACAAAAATTTATTTAAAACCGATAAAACCGTCACAAACATGAGATTAATCTCCAATATAACTAATTTACAGTATCAAAAAAAAAAAAAAGATATTTGGATAGTTTTTGGCAAAAAATAACAAAAAAAAAAGTACTAAAAACCCATTAAAACAACAAGAAAAAGAACAGTAGAAACTTGAAAGAGACGAGAGAAAGTTAGATGGGGAGAGATAAAAGTTTTTTATTTTTTATTGCTACACATATGTTCTATATTAACCTATATTGAAAAATTAAAAGAATTAATTTGATTAATTGAAAAATATGATGTTAAGGTTTGTTCTACTGGCCAAGAAACAATAAAATAATTTAAATTGGATAAAGAATTGAAGTGTTCTTCTATCTATTCTTCTACATTTAACTTCCCTTGATGGGTGTTGGATGATTTTTCTATACTTTGGGTTTGTTTGGTATTATAGTGGAGAATCCAAATTTTGAAAGTTTTATTTTTTTAATTATTTTTATTTATTTTGATATATTTTTGGTAAAATATTCTTTACCCTGCATCTTTTCAAAGTTGAATTTTAAGAAATAGCTACAAAAAATTTTAAAGAAAAAATAGGAATAAATAAAAAGCGGTCTTAACTACAATGCCAAATACATACTTGCTCCAATGAACATATAAATAGGATTGAATCTTTGTATAACACAAAGGGGTGTTTGTTTTAGCTGTTGGAATGCAGCTGTTAGCTGTTCAGTTCCCAATACCTACAAAAATCTGTTTGGTTAATTTTTTTGAAAAAGAACTGGTAACTGTTAGATATCCAAACTGTACCACTTCATATCAGCTAGAATTTCGAGCTTTTCACTGACAGCTATACTTTTTAAATTATATTTACTGTCTTATTCTTTTAACTTTAACTATTTATCACTATTTAATAAAATAACTTATTATCATTACTTAATAAAATAATTAATTATCATCACTTAATAAAATATTATTTGGATAATTATTAAAATTTTATTATTATAGTTAGTAAAAATATTAACCACACAAATAAAAAAATTAAAAATTATATTAATAAAAAAAATTTAAGGCTCATTAATAATAATAATAA
>CATIWO010146643.1:0-12549 GCA_949673435.1 Macaranga tanarius | reverse complement strand
TCCCTCTTTTTATTTTTATTTTTTCTTAAATTTTCCATCCTCTTTTTTTTTCTCTTATGCTCCTCTTGTTCTTTTTATTTCTCTCTTTTCTTATTTTTTCTCTTGCCCCTCTTATTTTATTTTTCTTTTCTTCTTACTTTTTTTTTCTTTCTTTCCTTCTTTTTTTCCTCTTTTTTTGTTTACTTTTTCTCCTTATTTTTTCTCTTACTTCTTTTTTAATATATTTTTTTCTTATTTTTCTCCACTTTCCCTTCTTTTTTTTCTTTTCCCATTTTTTATTTTTATTTTATTCTTTTTTTCTTTTTCTACTTTTTTTATTTTAATTTTTTCCTTCCTTTCTTCCTTTTTTTCTTTTTTTTAAAAAAAATTTTTCTCTTTATTTTTTCCTCATCTCATTCTTTTGCAATTTATTTTTTCTCTTCATCTCCTTCTTTTTTCTTTTTTCTTTTTTCTTTTTTCTTTTAATTTATATGCATGTTAAACTATAAATAAAAATGTTAGTATTTTTTTAGTAGAGATATATTTACATAATTATATATATGTAAAACCATTGGATTGTATTATTCAATAATTCACATTTTTATTAAAGGCCTAATTACTTAAAAAATTCTGAACTTTTCAAGTTTTAACAATTTTAGCATGTTCTTTCAACTTTTATTTAAGAAATCTTGAACTTTACATTTTCTAACAATTTTGATACATTCTTTTAAAATTTATAAAAAAAAAAAAATCAGAAACTTTACAATTTTTAACAATTTTAACATGTTTTTTTAACAATTTATCAAAAAAAAATTGTTAAAACTCATAAAGTTCAGGATTTTTTAGGTAATTAGACCAATATTAAATTATATTTGTTCAATCAATTTTTTTAACATCCTATAAAATGTTGCAGTATTTAATATTGATATGGCACCATACTTCTTTTATTTTTTTAAAAAAATGAGAATTTAATGAATTAGCAAAAATTTTCTGATTAAAATATACCATTTTTAATCTTAAATGATATATCTTATATTTTCTCCTTTTTTAATCTTGTAATACTTCAGACGCTAATGAAACTATTTTAGTAAAATTAATTTGTCTCAATTCATGGATTAACAACTCTCCCGTTATCATCCATTAAATAATATTTAAGTACTCGAAAATTCTATATTTTAATAAAAAAAATTTTGCTATTTCATTAAATTCTCATTTTTTTAAAAAAATTAAAATAAATATAGTATCATATCAATATTAAATACTGCAACATTTTATCGGATGTTAAAATATTGATTGAAAAAATATAATTTAATATTGGTCTAATTATCTAAAAAATCCTGAACTTTATGAGTTTTAACATTTTTTTTTTTTGAAAAATTGTAAAAAGAATATATTAAAATTGTTAAAAATTGTAAAATTTCTGATTTTTTAATAAATTTTTAAAAAAAAGTATTAAAATTATTTAAAAATATAAAGTTTAAGATTTCTTAAATAAAAGTTGAAAGAACATGCGAAAATTGTTAAAACTTGAAAAGTTCAGGTTTTTTTAAGTAATTAGGCCTTTATTAAATTTTGTTATTTTTTTCATTATTGAATTTTTTATTTTCTCACTAGTTAATAAAATTTCTTATTTAGTCATATCTTTATTTTTATTGTGCTATTTGTTCCCTACCAACTACACTTTATCATATTCATGTAATATTTTCTATTTAATTTATTATTTTTATAATACTATAACTTAAAATATTAAAAAATAAAATCATATACCTCTGAATATCAATGAAATATTATATGACTGTTATTATTATCATTATCATTATTATATTAGCAGTTTTGTTCATAGTGACTGGAATACAAAATAAAATATGGAGAAAATAAAAATAAAAATAGGGAAAGGAAAAAAAAGGAGCATGAGAAAAAATACTAAAAAATAAAAAGAAAAAAGAAAAAAAGAAAAAAAATAGAGAAAGTAAATAATAAGAAGAAAATAAAAATTGAAAAAATAGGAAAAGAAAAAAAAAAGAAGCAGAGAAGGAAAATAAAAATAAAAAAATGGAAAGGAAAAAAAATAAGGAGAAAATAAAAATAAAAAAATAGAGAAATGAAAAAAGAAATGTAAAAAATTAATTACAATGTTATTTTTTACATATAAAAATATTTTAATTGATTCTCATTCTCATTCTCATTCATTATTAAACCAAACATCTTTTTCAAATTTTCATTTTATTTCTCATTCCCTCTCATTCATTTCCATTCCTATTCCCATTCTCATTTCCATTCTCGTTTCCAAGTATGAACCAAATACCCCATTAGATCAATGAGGTGAATAAAACTAATGGAAGTTGTTTGAAAAAATGTATTTGGTTTTGTTGCGTCTCTAGCCCTTACAAATGAATTTAGAGTGTGCCAGGTGTGTGAGGTACACCAACCTAAGGGATATGACATCTCTTAGATATTTTAACGACCTAAACTTACTGGGTTCTTAAATCAACTGTAAATGACGAAGAGTTGTGTTTAATACTGATGGTACCAAAAATAAAGAATGAAAGGTAAAAATTTAAAGAAAACAACAACTGGAAACTAGGGGATCTGAAAGGAAATTAAAGGGTTCAATTGGAAATAAAGAGAAGTTCAACTATTAACAGAGTTTAATTGCAGGGAACAATAACAAGATAATGAAAATTACAAACGAAATCTAAATTGAAAAGCTAAGTTGAAGATAAAGATTGAAGTTGTGTAGAATTTGTTGTCTAGTTTGAATTTTTGGTTGTGTATTGGATGCTCCTTCTTCTGCATGAGAAAGAGTCCTTTAAACCATGGAGTTGGTAACTTCCCTTTTGAGTAACTACTTTTTTGCCTACCACTTCACATTTCTTGTTTTGAAATTCAAACCCCTTTACACCTTATCTCTTCTTCTGTCAGTTCCCTTTTTACAGATAACCATCTGTGTAATTAATTAATTTAGGTCATGGGCCTATAAATTGGATGGGCTTTATCATTTTTAATTTTTGGTCCAAACATGTTTAAATAAAAATTTAATGGAATTCATTTCTTATTGGTTGGTGTATTTATATTAAACTAAAACAATATCAGCAGATGATTTTTTGAGTTTCTATGCGATCCTATTGGTTGGTATTAAAAGTAAAGTTGTTTTAGTTTAGTAGAAAATAAAGTAAAGGGAAGTGTTTGGAAAGAGGTTTTTGTCTAAATTAGGATGAAACTGTTGAACGTTGTGTTCGGTATCCTAAGTGCACGTCCGCACTTACACACTTGCGCCCACAACTACTCATCAACTTCCACATCTGGTAATGTCGGTTAATGGTACTTTATTTATAAGCAGTTTCCTTTCCTTGATACATTAGGAGTTAATGGGCGTCTTTTAGGTTTTGGTGAAGGAAAAAAAAAAAGAAAATATATATTGAAAGCCATAATTCTATTGCCGCTTCAAAATCGGAGAGAGCTTAGCAACAGACTCATATGGCTGAGCAGGTAATATTTGCTCATCTTTACTTTTCAGAAATCTGTTGTCTTTGTCTTCAATTTTTCTCTTTTTGATGATTGTAGTCTTGTAGATATGCCTTTGATTGGTGTGCGGTTTTTGGACTCTAGAATTAATGCTTGATATGTTTATGACTTTGAGCTATTCCAATTCACAATCTGTGGCTCTTTCTTTGTTATGAACAGGGACATGTTGAGACTGAGAGAGTTGATGATGACTATATCAGTGATTTGCCAGATGACATTTTATCATTCATTCTTTCATTGCTGACTATGCGAGATGCTGTTAGAACTAGGTTATTGTCTCGTAGATGGAGGTTTCTATGCTCATCCTCATCAAACCTATGCTTCGATCTTCTCTCTGTTCGTGAAATTAACTACAGCAAGTACGACAGTGGCCTTTATCGACTTTTCTCAAAACACAAGTCTGAATTCATTATTGGTGTTGATCAATTCCTTCGTTTTTTTTCTGTTCCTAAATTAGAAGCCTTCAAGGTTAATTTTTGCCTTGGGAATGAGTCCAAATCGCACATTGATAGATGGGTAGATTTGGCTTTAGGGATGAAGACCCAAAAAATTTCTCTTACCCTTTACTTTTCACCTGATGTTGACCGGTACAACTTTCCCTGTCATCTTCTACCTCCTCCGTGGAAAGCATCTCACTTGAAGCATCTGCGCTTAAGGTCATGTACATTGACACCTTCTCCTGACTACGCTAAACGGTTATGTTCCTTGGTTACTCTTCGTCTTAGTCACATACCTTTAAGTCAATTTGATTTAGACACTATACTTTCTGGGTGTTTGTACCTTGAGTGGTTGAAACTCGTGAGGTGCTCTCTTCCTGATTACTTTTGCATTTCTGGTTCGTCTCTTCCTTTGAAATCATTGATTATTGATGACCATAATTATAAGAGCCTTACGGGAATGGAGCTAAATTCTCTTCCTAAGCTGCACACCTTTGAGTACAGTGGCTGGGTGAGACAGTTCACATTCGTTGATGTTCCTGCACTTAAAATCGTGTTTTTTCAATTCCATAATAGGGGAGGGATGGGAACCGCATACGTGTTCAATAAACTTGCAAAAGATGTACGTGAGCTTGAACTTCTATCGTTAAAGTTCATTCCTTTTGAGGTACGTGGATAAAAGTTGAAATTAATTTATCTATACTTTGCAACAAACATTTTATGGTTTTTTTTGCTAAATATAAAAAATGTTCCAGGTTCCGCTCATACCTGAGAGAATGACTGCATTCAGGCATCTCAAGCAACTGGAGCTCTATATTTGCATATCACGAGAATATGACCTCCTCAATATTGTACACATTCTTAACGCTTCTCCTGCTTTGCAGAAACTCCATCTTGCAGTAAGTATTCTATATAATGATCTTATTTCAGCAACATTACTAAAATGACTAAAATTGATGATGTTTCTTCAGTAATTGTGTATCATTTTGTCTGATGGGTGGGGAGAACTATAAACTGTACAAGTACAAATGAATAAAAATTGATTTGGTGAGGCTCCTTTACTATGGAAGTAAATGTATACAATGATAGGATATCGTAAGGTATGCCATAATCAGAAGTAAATATTTGTTGTCACTACTTTTGTTTGAAAAGAAAAATTATATAGTAAGAGCGAGTTGGTGGAAGCAGTTTAGGATGGCTTTTTGTGAAGTTGCCTGATCAAATGAACAATGCAATGGTAGAATTAAATTTGACAGGTTCATGAAAGATTAGAAAATTGATTAGTAATGGGAAGGGTGTATATACAAAATTTTGTTGAACAAATTTAGTTCTTGGTCTTCCAACTTTACAAGCAGCCGCTCAACTGCCCCATGCTGGAACTACATGATGATGCTCAGGTCTCATCTCTGCATGTGCAAGTATTTTGTGTGATATACGATAATTTATACGTATTCCATCTGACTTCATCTAAATACTAAGTAGTCAATGTCAAACTTAAAATGAAGTTGAAATCATGTACTAAAATATTGGTAACATTTGCTCATTTGACTGGCAGTTCCATTACGATATGGGTTGGAATGTTGTACCTGGCAGGAAGTTGGAGAGTGAACTACCCCATTTACAACTCAAAGAAGTTGAGATATTTGGATTTGGCGGGAGATCAAGTGAGATAGATTTTGTTTCATATTTGCTTAATAATTGCATTATACTAGAGTTGTTGATCTTTTGTTCGGTGCAAAAACTGAATTTTGGACCTCGCAAGGGGGTGCAGCATAAAGCATATGGTAGATGCCTGAACAGAGAGGCAATCCGTAAATTATTTTCCGAACAAAAATTTAGTTCCAAAGCAAAAATAATTATTTGTTGATCTGTATTTGGAGTCCAAGCTTTTAGCAAGATTTTGCTGCATTAATTTTTCAATGATCTCAATAAAGGTGCATCCTTCTCTATCTCTCTATAATTGGCACCTTGTTACCTTCACACGTGGTTTGTGTTGTCCCGATGTATGTTTATGTATATGTATGTGTTCGTGCACCCCTTTCCCAAGTATAATGAAACTCAATATTTTGAAGATGAAAGTCACATTTTAAATGCAACCGAGATCTTCTTATATGCACCTGGACAAATCCTCGAAAGTAAGATGAACACAGAAACCAAAGTCACAAATATTGAATAAAAATTTACAGGTATATATGCTATACGAGTTCAAATTAACATGGACACAATTAGCAAAATTATTGAAAACAAATTGAAGTAAATGAGGTTCGGCTAGAAGCAAAAATGTTTATGTAAACAGTGAAAAACAACGAATTAGAGCTTTGAATTTTTTATATACCAAGCGGGTGCAAATAATAACTTAAACAACATCATTCTGTTGGAGCATGAGAAGTAAGTGGGTAAAAATCCCATATTGGAAAAGAAAAGAGATGAGAAATGCCTTATAATTGAAGAAATGGAGACTCCAAGAGTGCTCAAGCCATTTTAGTGTAACTCCATCATTCAAGAAAAAAGCCAAGTTTTGCAAGTCCAGTACTCTAGCCCGTCAGTCAGGCCCGGCCTGCTTCATCAGAAAGTCCAACATGGTATCACAAGAAAAGCCCTCAGAGATATTCAAGCAAAGAGATATTGAAGCAAATATAACTGGGCTATAAACAAGTAGAGCCCAACTCGGTTGCATTTGAGAGGGAGTGTTAGAGCCTCAGAGATATTGAAGCAAATACAACTGGGGTATAAAGAAGCAGAGCCCAACCCAGTTGCATTTGAGGGGAAGTGTTGGAGCATGAGAAGTAAGTGGATAAGAATCTCACATTCGAAAAGAAAAGAGATGAGAAATGCCTTATAATTGAAAAAATGGAGACTTCAAAAATGGCCCAAGCCATTTTGGTGTAGCTCCATCGTTCAAGAAGAAGGCCAAGTCTGCAAGTCCAATTCTAGTATTCTAGCCTATCAGTCAGGCCCGATCCGCTTCATCAGAAAGTCCAACACATTCATCAGGTATTATATGATGGAGACAGCAACATGAATCCTAATATCATCATAAGTGATATTGAAGTTCTCATCCAAAGGTACACTTAGATCAATTCTCACGAATGAACACTTTTTTTAATTTCCCTGATATCTTGTACCTTCTCATGAGAAAGCATCTCGTTTGAAGCATCTGCGCTCAAGGTCACGTACACCGACTCCTTCAGACTATGCCAACAATCAAGTCAATTTTAATTACACTTTCCGGTTGTTTGAAACTTGAGTAGTTGAAACTCATGAGATGCTTTCTTCCTGAATACTATTGCATTTCCAGTCCATTCCTCCTTTTGAAATCATTGATTATTAAAAACTATAATCATATATACTACTGTATTTCCAGTCCATTCCTTCCTTTGAAATCATTGATTATTGAAGACAATGATATAAGAGCTTTAAGGGTATGGAGCTAAATTCTCTTAATAAGCTGAACACTTTCAAGTATAGTTGTTGTGTGAGACAGTTCACAGTCGTTTATGTTCCTGCACATAAAGTTGCATATTTCCAACTGTACTTTTCAATATGGGAGAGAGGGGAATGATATACGTGTTCAATAAACTTGCAAAAGATGTACCCGAGCTTGAGCTTCTATCGAGTTCATTCCTTTAAGGAATGCACAAACAAAATTTAAAATTACTTTGATTTGTACATTGTAATGAAAATTTTATGTAATCTATTTTTTGCGAAGTATAAAAAAATATAGATGTTATAGGTTTTGTTCATTCCTCAAAGCATGACTGCATTAAAACATCGTAAGAAACTAGAGCTCTGTATTTGCATATCACGAGAACATGAACTCCTCAATAATGTACACATTCTTTATGCTTCTTCTACTTTGCAAAAATTCCAGTTTGTTGTAAGTATTCTATGTGTTAATCTAATTTGGCAATGCACACATTTTGCTCAGTTCTGAAAGCATGATTTCACTCAAACATCTCAAGAAACTAGAGCTCTATATTTTTCATATTATAAGAAAATTAACAACTAAATATTTGACACATCAGATCAAACTGGATTAGTTAAAGTCCAATAGACTCCGGACGGTTCAGAACTGATGAATGACTATTAAGAACAAATATATATATATATATATATATATATATATATATATATATATTCTACATATTCTTAATGTTTCTAGCTTAGCAGAAATTTTAGTTTGTTGTAAGTATTCTATATATTGATCAAATTTCAACAGTGTTACTAAAACAAATAATACTACTGGAGCAAGTGTGTTTTTTTTCTTTTTTTTTTCGATAGATGGCGGAGAATTGCAAAATGTATAAATTCAAATTAATAACAATTGTTCTATTAATGCTCCTTAACTAGGAGGATACATTGTAAGTAAATGAAGACAAGGATAGGGATGATGTTAGGTAGGTCACAATCCAAATAAAACTTGTAAAATAATATACCAAGGGTGAGCCAGTGGAAGCAATTTAGGATAGCTTTTTGTATCAAGAAATTGATAGCCTTTGCTTATTTGAATGATAGTTCAAGTATAATAAACATTTGGGTAGATTATATAGATTGTCACTAAATTTTGACTATATTAATTTTGATTACAAAATTTTAATTTATATCATTTTAGTTACCAAATTTTCATTTAAGTTTCGTATTTAGTCCCTATAAAATATTTTTTTGGGCCACAAACAATCCAATATTACCATTTTAGACCAAAATTTTAAAATAGCATATAAATAAGTTCATATATTATCCTAAAGTATAGCTATTATTTAAATATAATACAATATACAAATATTTTATTATATTAATGTATAGTTTATTGTACATGAAAACTTAAAATAATATTATTAAATTGTTTAAATATAATATAATATATAAATATTTCAGTAATTTATAGTTTATTAAAAAAATTTAAATAAAATGAAGATAAAAATGAACACTACTTTGTTCTTTAATTGAACAATGTTTTTCCATTATTATATGTAACATTTGTGTCCTTGAACTGGATTTATTTAAGTTAATGAATATTTATATACATTTAATTTGATGATATTAGATTGAGAATATTATGAATAATTATTGTCATTTTATTATTATTGAGAATAAAGAAATAAAGGAATTATATTAAATAGAAGTGGGGAAGGATTAAGATGAAATATATGAAAGTGAAGGGAGTTAAAAAGAAAGGAAAGGAAGAAAAAGGATTAAAGTGGAAATAAGTTGGGAGAGGGGTTGTGTGTACGGGAGAAGGTATGGCGAGGAAGAAGAAAATAAGGAAGGAAGAAGGAGATGGGAAGAGAAAAAGAAGGAAAAGAAGAGAAGGGGAAAGGAATGCTCTGGAGAAAAGGGATTCGGATTTCAGCCAAAAGAAAACAAGAAATCAAACATCAAAAAGGTGAGTGGCTTTAAATTATAATGGTTTTTGTTTAAGTTTTGAATTAAAGTAATTGGGTATATAAATGTTGAATATGTGGGTAATTTTCTTTAGATCTAGAGTTATTTTAGTAGTTTTAGGGAGCTTGATAGTGTTTGACAATGATATGCATGATATTTAATCATTTGGTAAAGTAAAATTTAAGGTTGAGTCGGAAATCTAAAATTTTTTTATTTATGTGCGTGTTCCAGAGGTGATCAGGCACACGCCTGATCACTAATGAGGCATGTGCCTCATTAAGCTTGTGTAGAGACTAGCGCCTCAGAGATAGAGGCGACACCTCTATGGCTGAGATGTGTGCCTCTGTGGCTGAGACGGACGCCTCTGTACCCTGTTTTGGGACCATTTAGATTAAAAACTTCAAAATTTTGAATGTTAACTGGAACTAAACATTAGAATGATGTACTAAAACATAAGAATGATTGAATAATAATTTTTAAATAATGAATAATTGTGAATTGTAAATTTACATTTCATTAATTTATAATCAAATACCATAAGAAAAGGGCAAGTCTCAGACACAGATACTAAATTTGATGATAAAATGAAATTGATTAAAGTTAGAGGTGTTGTAAACACTTGATCAAGAGCACCGAAATAATATATTGATACCTCTGCAAAGATAATGAACATTATACAAGTAATGCGATGACCAATATATGATTAAATTAGAATGGAAATTTATATATATATGGGATAAGTTGAGAAAGATGAGTTGGCCACTCGATTTATAATTGTCTTTGGGACATTGCATGGATTCAGAGATACCTTTGGGGTGAATCCTTGTGGTTGAACAGTATGCGTACATGATTTTTGTAATTGATATTGTAATTTGGCTAGAATGGGCCATAAGTATGATGAATGAGAAGTTATGAGAGAGATGTATTTTATATATTGTTATCATTCTGGGGAAATTTGGGGAATAATTATTCTAATAGAAATAAAGATATAAATACATATACATACATATATATATATACACTTTAACAACGCATGACATTATAATAATGAAAATAATATTTAGTGTGTGAATTAACCCTGTTTAATTCTAGTGACAACTGTGAATAATTATTAAACGAAATAAATTATAAAAGTGCATCACAATAGTTGTATCGAACTTTATACAGTAGTATTTATTTATGCACCGATGAAACCAAATTATATTGCGTGTTTGACTAATTTTGGATAAAATTACTTATTCATGTGAAGATTTAAATTAGTGCTTATTTGCATCAATTTTCAACTCTTGAGGAAGATATCTTAAATCTTTATTTCTATCTCTATTTGTTTTATTCTTAAAAATATTTAAGTATCCTTCATGTGACGAAGGTCTTTAGTTGGTGTTTTTATGGAAGAAGACATTATGTTTTGAAAATGTTATTTTGATAAATGTGTGATGGTAAATGGTTTTAGTCAGCTTTTCAAATTATTATTGTATTTCGTATAATGAACTCTTTCGGAGTTATTATTTTAGATTAAAATTTTACTTGCTGCTCACTGGGTAATTTTCCTACGAAATTACTCACCACTGTATTTTTAAAATGATTTTCAACTTAAGGTAGTTAATATCATTATTCAAAAAGACTATGGTTGTATGTTGGACTACAATGGAATTTGAGATTACGGAGATAGAGACATTTGTTTGGTATATAGTACGTCATGAAGCCGATACAGAGTTTATCTTCAGGGTTATAGTACAGCCATTAGGTGCGGAGGTTCTTTATTCAGCTATTCGTGGGGATCTTTTTGATGGCAGCTGCACCATTCTCAGAGTCCTTTACCCCACCTCCATCGATGTGCAAGTCACCCTTACCTGGTGTGATGTAGACTGCATACCCATATCTTTTTGGTCTTTTTGGATGATAGGCCATACTACCACCCTTAAGCTTAAAAAGAAAGGCATTTCTTTTTAAATAGATAATATGGGTGAGGGTTAGAGAGTGGCCTAGTACTCAAGCTGTTAGGTTACTACCATCATTTACCGAACAGAGATTCGTGGCAGTTGTGATATAGATGCTAGGAAAAATATTTATGTATTGTTGTATTAATTATTTTAGCATCTAGTACTCTTGATACTTATATTTTGATTATGTATATATTTATGTTATGATGGATGGTTGGCACTTATATATATTTGACATTATTGTATATATGTTATTTAAGTGTTATGTTAAGTTATTATTTTTCCATCATAATATGTGGATATATGGATATATGGTGGACATTATAGTGAATTCTTTAGCAAAGGAGTTATTAAAAGAAAAATTAAAATTTTACAGGTTTTTAATTGGTATTGCATTTAAGGGACTGTTGTAGATTAAACAATATATATATGTATATATATATATATATATATATATATATATATATATAGCATATGAAGAGTTTATTAAATTACTATTAATATAGAGGTTTTGGATACTAATGGATATTAGTGGATGAATGTTTGAAGAAGGATGTTACAATTAAATTAGTATCAGAGCATAGGTTATGAAATTATGTGGACACTAAGATTAAGATGATATATTTTTAGATATTAAGTGATATTGTGTTGAAATTATATGAATAATGACCAAACTAATATATTGAGAATCACTAAAGGTGATATTACATTGTGGATATTGGGAAATATCGAGTTGATGAATAGTAATTATGGAAATATATATATATATTGTAATAATGAAAGTTTCTAAGAATTTGTGGTTTTGATTTTCAGAGGATGGCAAGAACTAGAGGTAGAATTGTTAGAGGCTAAGGTAGAGGTCATGGTAGAGGTCGTGGTAAAGGTAGAGGTAGAGGTAGAGGCAGAGGACGTGAAGTCCAACCAGAGAGAGTTAGGCTAGTCAAGTTAGCCAATATTGTTAGTGGGAGTAGAACTTTTCAGGAAGAATCATATCCATCGTCAGCTTCGGTTGGCAATAAGAGAAGTAATATATCGAATGTTCGTACTAATAGTTTTCAAGAAAGTTTTATGTCAGTTGTGAAAAGTCCCTAGAGGGGGGGTGAATAGGGTGATAAAAATTAATGGAGATATAGAAGAGAATGGGTATGAGTCAATTTTCGGATTTGCTTAAGAAAACAGAAAATAGATAAAGAAAACAAACCACAATACAAGTAATTTAAGGAGTTCGGATTATCAACAATCCTACGTCTCCACCCAACTTATCCCCAAGTTAGGATTTTCAA
>CATIWO010146640.1:0-10468 GCA_949673435.1 Macaranga tanarius | reverse complement strand
ATAGAAAATTAGAACTATATTATTTAATATTGAAATTTAGTACTATGGTGATTAATAAAATTATTCATATAATACCAAAAATAAAGTAAATCTATAAATCTATTTTTCTATTTTATATAAATTTTATATAATATATATAGTATTAAATTAATAATTATATAATATATATAATATTAAATTAATAAATTAAATATAATATTTTAAATATAATATTAATAATATATAAAATATTAATAATATATAATATTAAAATAATAATAAAAAAATAATAATTATAAATTAGCGACGGATTCAGCATCCGTCACTAATTAGCGACGGATTTAATATCCGTCGCTAATTAGCCACGGATTTACATCCGTCGCTAAAATCCGTCGGTAATCACTATCCGTCGGGAATTAGCGACGGAAAACTGGCCGTCGCTAATTTCCGTCGGTAAATTGTTGCATTCTAGTAGTGTTAACTAAATAACAAATATTTACTAAAAACAAAAATAGATTGAAAAAATATCACACTTAGTATATTATAATTGATAGATGTAATTAGATTAATTTATATTTATAAATTACAAAACTTCAAAGATAATACAAAAATAAAAAAAAAATTCATAAATTATTTTAAAATAAAAATCTTTCAAGACAATATAGTAAAAATTAAGCAAATAATTGGTAATTACAGGAAATATAAAAGTTTGCTTATTAAATGGTGAAATATTAAATATTTGAAATAGTTAATTACAAAATTTATAATTTTAAAAAATTAAAATAAATATAATTAGAAATAGAAGAGGGTAAAAATATAAAAAAAATTAATGCTTATTAATATGTTGCAAAAGAAAAAAGAAAAAATAAATTATAAAAATCACAATAAATATATTTAGAGATATGAGAAGTTAAAAAATATAAAAAAATTTAATGCTCACTAATATATTACGAAGGTGAAAAATAAAAAATTTAAATTACATATGAAAAGGATTGGAAGTAATTTTTTCTAGGTGGCAAACGTATATCCTTAACCATTTTTTTTTTTTTTTAAGGAACGTATATCCTTAACTTTTGTATTTTATATAGATAGATAATTTTAATTTGTGACTTATTGTTGGATAAATTTGTGGTTGCCATAATGTTTAATTGCATCCTAAATAATGTAATAAGAACAATGTCCCAAATTGAATACCTTCAAAAATTGTTTGTCAATTCTCTTAAACTTGAACATTCAACGTTTAATAAAAGCTCATAAACATCTCAGACATATGTTTAAAAATAGGTATTTTCCACGTTATTTTGGTGTGAATAAACAGTTTAACGCTAAATTTGACATTAAAAACTTTTAATATGTGTTTGATATAAATAAATTTTACAAAATTTTATACATTTTATTTACAAATTCAAGTAGGTGCATTATTAATTTACATAAAAAATTTGCAAAATTCATTTCAATTTCAATTTTTTAATTTTATAAAATTGCTTGTTACTAAACCAAATTTTAAAAAATTTATTAAAATTTTTAAATAAATTCATTTAATAAAATATGTAATACATTTTATTATTATTAAGAATTTATTTACAAATAAATTTTATTTTGAATTCATCTGATTTCTTATTAGAATCAAACCATATATATATATACACTTTGAAGCAAATGGCTTGATAAAGCTAAAGGAATGGACAGTAGTTCTTGATGGCGTGCATGCGAAAAGAGCACTTTGTTGATATGGTTTCAATTTGTGGGGTATTAAAATTCTATACGTAACCTTCCACCTCTGGAATGGAAAAAAAAAAAAAAAGAGTTGCAAGGAAACAAAAAGTACAAAAATATTTGTTGCCACATAGTTGCGCTAAAAAGGTTTTCTTTTGCCTTTTTTTTTTTTTTTTTTTTTTAAATTTCTCTATCCTTGATCTTCATTTCCTATGTGATGAGTTCATTAAACATGTCAATTAACAATACAAATCTGATTTTTTTTTTTTTCTTTGCTACTAATACAATGGATATGAACACAAAACTCATATATCAAAACCTGAAGACATGGGATGCAATACCAATGTCAGCAAGAAGCCAAGAAGCAATTGCTTGAGAAGCATTAGGGCCAACTTGTAACTATGTCAGAAGTCAGCTAACAAGTCCGCAGAAGTATTGCCTTCTTTCAAGAGTTTCTAATACCAGAATCCATTCATCAGCAGTCTACAAAACAAGAAAAGAAAATATCAGTATCAGTTAGTTTTCTGGCTTTCTCATTATTTTGAAAAAATCCCTTCATCAGTATTTGATTCTAGATAAATTTTTCATATGCACTTCTACATGTTTCAATCTTTCTTAGCAGCATGTTCAAGAATTCAAGCAATCAATTAGCAAAATGTCTGAAAATGACATGATATTAATAGACAAAATGGAATAAAAATTGGCTTGTGCAATATCAAGTATTTTGTACCTCTATTCGTTCTTGATCTTCGAACTGCTTCGCGTATATGACTCTCGTTCCTTTGCAATAGTTCATCAAATTTATATGCTTGAGATAACAGTGGCCCAGAAAATTCAACTTTCTCCCTTTCTTTATAGTCATCCTAACAAGTTAAAGATATTGAGGTGACTCAGTACAAGAACTGAAGAAAATGAGGTGTCAAAAGCACAAAACAAAGACTGCATACACTTACCACTCCAGACTCATCATTTGCCTTCGAATCATAGAAATAAAACATATTTGACGCATCAAAAGAATCTGATGAATCAAATTTGTTTCGTTTCTTCTGCATCGCATGGTTGGATGTAACCTCGTAAGAGCCGCGTCTTCCCTCTTCTTTTGTTAAATTAAAGGAACTGTTTGCAAAGTTGAAACTTGATGAATCTAATGTGCTAATTTGACTTGTTGATATAGATTGATCATAACATAATGTTGATGAAGCATCCTCTTGCCGCCTTTTTGCCCATGCAAAGCCAGTTGATGCCATGACTGGTGCTGGGCCAGTGAAAACATGGTCCCCGTTTGTCGCTTGGGAAGCCTCTGAGGTGGTGTCAAAGGAACAACTTAGACTCACACCTCCTCTTCCTCTGTTCATCTGGGCATTACCATCATCAATTTTACGAACAACTTGAGCATTCCTTTTCATTTCCTGCATATATAAAGAAACAGACTGTTGGTAATTATCCTTCCTTAAAAACCGGATGAGAGAGAGATATATACCTCTTTTGATGCACATTTATTGAGAATGTTACGTTCTTGCAGTGTTCTATTAACTTTTCTTGGTTTTCGTGTTGCTCCTGCATCTCTCGTTCTACCGCCAGCCATTTTCCTGGGGGTACAACAGTTATTCATTGACTGACACTTGAAAAACAGGGTTGAATTGGACTTAAGATTATACTAAGCACCTCAAATGCACCAAACAGAATGTTTTTGGGATTTTTTTCTATCCCAATAAAAGGTTCTTTGGAATTTATTTGTGCTAAAAATGAACAAACAAGTCTTACTTGCAGAAAATTGAGCACTCAAAAGATTGCAATGATGAACATTTATAACAGAACTCAGACTGACTGAGAAATTCGCTAAATAGTAACACCAATTTAACTTGAACATCAAAAGTCCTGGAATAACTACATGAGTTGCAATCTTTTTCTCTGTCAATTAGTGGAATGAATTAGTAAAGTTACCTCCGTGCTTCATCTCGATATTTGGCATCCATTTCTTTGTTAGGCGCATACTTTGGCAAGCTTGATGGTTCACATGCATATGGTATTGTGTTGAAGTACTGGAGACCAAAAACAAAGCAAATGTAATTGTGGAATAAAATATTAAATATAAAACAGGCCACACTTTTAATTTTTGACATATTTTGCTGTCATAATAGTATAATTTCATAACATAAGGAAGAAGTACACCATTTAAAAGTTGAAAGACAAAATAAAGATCTCACAGAAACTCATAAACTGCAGACAGAATGTCAATTTTGAGACTAAAGGACTAATAAAGGATTTAAATCTTAGTGACGGCTACCTTAGAAAAGAGAGCGGAGGAGGCAGTCCCACGCTTTTCTGACTCTATGGAAAGAAAAGTTTCTATCAAGTCCACAGCAGTTGTTGGGAAATCTTTACACCTCTCTCGAAGTGAGCTTTCATAAAAATGTTGGGGCTTAAACATGGTAACATTAGGAAGCTTACACTTTTTCCAGTACTCTTCAGGAGGAGAACCACAAAGCTTGAAGATTTTGTGCAATTGTTCAACCTAATCATAGGGTAACGTTTGTTAATGTCAACTCCCAAATAAACAAGAATTCCAAGTACACCAATCAACAAATGAGGAAAAATTGCAATAGATATTAAATCTCAGATATTCTGGTGGAACTGCTTTGAGTATAATAATGAAATTCAACAAATTTGTGCTTTCCCCAAGTGTTACAAATGTAACACAAAGTAGAAAACTAACACTCACAGAGATTAGTTGTTATAAAAAAAATGCTCCTGTGCGTCTTGCAATCTTGAAAAGCAATTTCCATAAGTCATTTTTCAATATTCAACTCCAAAAATATTGCTTAAAAAGTAGTCGAACAAAAATATAAACATTATGTTGAATTGTTTCATTTATTTTTATAGTATAGTTACAACTTATACTTAAGTACTGGGAAGAAGAGTTGATAAATTGGAAAAATTTAAGAGAGACTACTTTTACTTTCTTTAGTGTCACCTCATATTGTGTCTTCTCCCACAATATTTGATTACTAAAAACACAATGGAGATATAGGCTTATTTGAAAACACTGCAGTACAATGGAATGATTACCTCAGTTCTCCCCTTGAGGAGTGGCTTTCCAATAAGAAGTTCGGCAAATACACAGCCTACACTCCATAGGTCCACAGTTACTCCATAACTTGTTGAACCCATCAAGAGTTCAGGAGGTCGGTACCATAAGGTCACAACTCGACTTGTTAATTGATGCTTGTTCTTTGGATGAAGGACATTTGCCAAACCAAAATCTCCTAGTTTTAAAATTCCTTCATTGTTGACCAAAATGTTTGACACCTTAATATCCCGATGCATTACACCTCGTAAATGGCAGTGCTCAATCCCATGTAATAGTTGCTTCATGTAACACTTGACCTATACAGAAAGTTGACATAAACTTTTAAACTTCTAAGCAGAGATTAGGGAAAAACAAAATCCAATGTCACAAATTCTGAATATCTTGTAACAAAACCATATGATAATAAAGAAATGAAACCAATTAGTTTTGGAGCAATGAATATAATATATTGAAAAAAAAAAAAAAGACAAGTTCATTGAACAAATAGAGACTAATTGACCTGTGACTCACTGAACTTGATATCTGGAGATGAAGATAGTCCAGCAAGATCATGTTCCATGTATTCAAATACAAGGTAGATGCTACTTGACAACCGAGATGTAATTATTCCCTCCAAATTTATGATGTTAGGGTGGTCAAGCCTGCGAAGAATAAGTATTTCACGTGCCATAAACCTAATGCTCTCTGGCTGAAAATTGTCAAAACGAACCTTCTTCAATGCAACCATCTTTCCAGTTTCAACTTCTCGTGCTCGAAACACACTGCTATACGTTCCTTGTCCAATCTAGATGCATGGCAGAGATTGCAAATAGCACATGTCAGACATCACAGTAATGAAAATGAGGAAAGCATGAGCATCGACTGCCCATAGTAGCATAATTAAGGAACAGAAAAGAATCAAAAGACCAAAAGGGAAACAGTAATCAACTTTGAACAACAATTCCCTATCAAAAGAGAATAGGGGGGACTTTGAATCACTCTATTCAGAATTGAGATTTATGTCTTTTAGAGCCTATAATCCCATTGCCTATTGATTATACCAGACCCAACAGGCCTATACATAGATACAAAAGTGCGGAGTTAAACTCCCAACCGCAATGGAATTTGACAAGAAGAGCGTAAATCACTTCTTCTCGCAAACTTCAGAGTGTGAAAAAACCCCGTGGATCTCTATGGCATTTCCAACTATATGAGCAGATCTAACCAAAAGTATCACTCCTGACAATTTGGAATTGAAACATGAAGCTCAAGAATTGCTCCATCATCTTACCTAAATTTCCTATGCTTTCATCAAAGCGTCAGATATATAACATTCCCTAGATCAATTTGTTGGAATCAAAATATATTATGTGCTGACCCTACTGAAATTTCTCCTTTTTATCTTTTAGCAGAATTTGCAACTGTTAACATAATTGCCCACAAACTACTTTACTCAAAAATTATCTTCCATCTACATCCTAAATTAGATTAAGAATGCCAAGCCAAAAGGTCAGTCGAAAGCTGAAGTATGAAGAAGTTCAGCATCTAGAGAAAATTTACTAAGACCAACATCTATAAAAATAAAAAATTTCTAAAACTTTAAGAACCTTATCCATCGCTTCCCCTAAGCTTCCACACAAAAATGATAATTGGAAAGCAGTGCATAAGAAAATAGCAAATCCTCCAATCTCTGTAGATTTATGTACACAATATTATTTGCATTTAATATCTTAAACGAACTTGATCTAAACAAGAAGATTGCATGGTAGACAAATGAAGAAATGAAACGTACAAAACATAACAATGTGAACCAAATCCCATAATCCACAACAGTGTAGCTAACAAAAACCAAATCCTGCAAAACCCATTATTTAAAATCCAATACCTTCTCTAATTTCTCAAAAGAATCAGCTTTTAGAGGCACCCAACCATAAATAGCTTCAGCAGCAGCAGAACTAAACCAACTAGGCCACCCAGCAGCAACCTGTTCTGCACCAATATTCTGCCTATGAGAAAATCCCAATTTAAAATTAATGGCTCCACTCTTTCCATTAGAGGTCCTTCTCCTGACTTTTTTGCCTTCAAGATTGCTACTTTGATCAACCCCAATTCTCTCCTCATTATTGTCATGATTATCATTATTATTATTGTTATAATTATTATCAAGGTCACAACTTTCCTTTCTGCGCCTACTAAAGCTGTGATCTTTTTTATCCTTTTTGAATTTCTGATCAAAATGAAAAGACCCAGATGGCTGCCTTGAAGAAGCAGTCGTACTACGATCATTAAAACCCAGAGAAGGTGATGAGGAGGAAGCAGCAGCTTTAGCAGCCACCGCACGTGACCGTTTGGAGCCAACGCAACCCATTGACCCGAATCTAGGACCCAAAACCCAGATTGGGAAAATGGGTTCCTAAATTTCGGTTTAACAAGTCATCACATTACATCAAAATTGAATTATTTTAGCTCAAACGAAACCAAAACAGAACAAAACAGGGCAATTTTTCTTTTTTTTGGGTGGGATAGGGAGGGAATGGTGGCGAGAGTGTTTGTGGCAGCGAGATTTGCGGGTGGACAAAAGAATAGTTCGAGATTAAAGGGAGAGAAAGGTGAATTGAGATGGGTCCTATTTTGGTTCATGTTTTGTTGAAGAAGAGTGAAAGAGTGAGTGATGGGTGTTAATGGCCTTTTTTGCCCTCTTTTTTTTTTTTTTTTTTGGGTGCTCTGTTTTCTTCATTTTGCAAAAAGAAGAGAAAGGTGAAATGTGACCGTTAGGGAAGGTACTGTTATTATTTTCCATTAGTTGATTTTGGTTGCAGAGAGGATAGATCAGAGCAGAGAGAAGGGTGCTTTTGGTGGTTGCATCTTGCATGGCCAACTTATAACAGCTACAGCGCACCTTATTAATATATTTAACACAGAAACCATAAATTAGTTGCTGCTTCTATCAAGTTTAATTAGTTAAAGCTTAATAAATTATAAATTATGAGACACTGTCATTTTAATTAGTATGCGTTTTTGTTGGTATTTTTGTTTTTATTTTTTGTGTGTCATGTTAATACTTCTTAAACACTTCAATTAAAAGGCGGACACTTCAATTAAAAGTTTTTTTTTCTGTGTCCATATTTTCATCTTTTATGTCTTTATATTCGTATCCGTACTATTTAGATTTATAAATAATAATAGTTATGTCCAATAAAAAATTCACACAAATTTAAAGATTGACTTGACTCCGTTTGTTTGCGAAAAATATTTTTCCTGAAAATATTTTTTCTTAATTTTTAATGTTTAGGTTACCAAAATAAAATAAATTAAAGGAAAATAAGTTATTAGTTAAAGAAAAATAATTTAAAAATATGGAAAAACAATTTCCTATTCCAAGAATGGAAAATTATTTTCCAAAACTTAAATATCTATCAAATATGGGGGAAAAATAAAAAATAATATTACCATTTTTATATAATATTGTATAATTTAAAAAAAAATTCATTGCAAATCAAATACCAAAAATATTTTTCAACTATTTTTCTAGTTTTATAGCCAAACATTAAAAAATATTATATTTTTCTAAAAAATAATTTTAAAGATAAAATATTTTTCTTAAAACAAACAGAGTCTTTCATCATTAAAAAAACGGAAAGTTTTATGTTCGAACAATTGCTAGAATAATTTTACTTGGAAAATATTAACTACGACACTACATCAAATTCTACTAAATTAGTACCAATTACCAAATATAAATAAAATTAATTTTTAAAAATAGCTTGTAATTGCATTTGCACCATTAAAAAAACACACACAGCTTAATTTCACAACTGTATTTATCTGCACACTGTTTTAATGTGTTTTTAATTATACAGTTTGGTTGTGTTAGGTTCATTTCTTCTTTTGCATACATCATCAAAATTTTCATAAAACCCAAAATTAATAATTAAGAACTCATTAATATTAGGATAATGATAAGTGTTTCTTACAGAGACGGATTTTGGTGTCTCTCTAAGAGACACTTTTACTAAAATGCCCATGCCGTTTTTTTTAATTACAAAAATCTAAAACCTAAAATGAAAATGGGTGAACCCGTCGTGTCATACTTTAAGAACCCATATATTATAATTTATTTATTTATTTACTTTTTTGTAAATTAAAAAAAAAAAGTCAAGGGCATTTCGGTAAAAATGTCGTTTAGAGAGACACCAAAATTCATCTATCTAAGAGATACCAATCATTTTCCTTAATATTATAGGCTCTGTTTTTTTAGTTTATGTTTCTTTCCTTGCTTTTCAAGGAAAAAATGAAAATGGGTCATATGGAAGTTTATGTTTGTTACACGATGAATGCCGAATCTCCTCCTACCCAAGCACGAAAAAAAATCTTGGATGAGTCTGGGATCTTTGATCCACAGGTTCTCTGATGCCTAAGTCAGAGAAGATATTCATTCAAGATAATCTAATGAAGAGAAATATGAGCCTATATATAGGCATATAACAGACATATCTTTCCTTATTTGGATTAGTATCATGTGAGTCCTAATTCATTACCAATTAGATCTATTTATCCTTATTAAATATTAATTTTTCTGGTGGACATAGAGTCCTTTTCGGACTTGAATCTTTGGGTTTGGGACATAATTTTTTCTCAGATTTATCAAAAATTCCCCCAGTAATGTCGAATATTTATGTTGGACAAAAATGATGAATGTGTCGTTACCTTCTATAATTTGAGCTACCCACTCTTTTGATCACAGAGGCTTGTACCTTACGAGTATTGCAATATTCAGTATAGAATTGACGTGCAAAGAGATTACAAACGATACTCATAACCTTTATTACGAGAACCGCAACGAGAGGTTGTTAACGAATAGCAAGTAATTCGATATTTACAAGCATAAGGACACTCGTACTCTTCGAGCGTAGGGATGCCCGCTTTCTACAAGCATCAGTTTACTCGTTCTTTATAAGGATGCTCGTGCTTGACGATTATCAAATTGATCGTTCCTTTCAGTAATGCATTATTGTACAAGTATTGTTCAAATGTGTTGAACCTCATTTGTTAATTTATTTTAGTACACTCGTTACAATAAACGAGTCATCATTGTTTCATACGAGACTTGTATGATCGTGTTGTATATCTCAATCTATTATTGATATTCGTACAAATTCTACTTGTACAATCGATGAGTATTTACAAATACGGTTCGAACACTGTACCTTCGAGTGTCGTTTTCCTTTTTTTTTTCCTTTATTTCCTCTCTCTTAATCAAATAATTTTGTAAGGTTTTCTTTCGAATGACGATCAAATAATTTTGTTCAAATTTATCATTTTTAATAAAAAATTAAGTTAAGCAGTCAGATTGATTTTATGCAAATAATTTTAATATGTGAAAACATATAATTAAATTTACTCGAAAAGATAAATTTTTTTTTTCTCATAAATATATCCCATATTCTCTGAAGGCTTTGTGATGAATCGAAACCTCCTCCAGACCTACAAACACAGAAGAACACCTTGGATGAGCCTAGGATCTCTGATCCGTAGGTTCTCCGATGCTTAAGTCAGAGAAAATCTATTCAACATAATCAATATAAGAGAAATATAAGCTATATATAGGCATAAGGGAGAGGCATACCTAGTCCTATTTCAATTAGGACTCGTTTGATACTCCTTATTCTATTAATCTTCCTTATTCGGATTGCCTTTAGGGGC
>CATIWO010146626.1:0-12104 GCA_949673435.1 Macaranga tanarius | reverse complement strand
AAAGTTTATATAATATTATTTTACATTATTATTAAATATATATAAATTAAATTACAAATTATTATAATTTAATGTTAAATAATACAATTGCAAAACTACGTAGTTTTACTTTTAACATCTAACCTAAATCACCTAAATTGTGAAAATGAAATAACCCTTAGCACTCCTTTTTCTCTATACTTTTCTTCATCAGCCTCCCCTCTATCACTCTCTCAACTGCCCCTCTATCACTCTTATCAAATCTCGTCGACTGCCTTCCCCTCTATCACTCTTATCATTCTTCAATGTCAAGTCAAAGAAGAGTCTTCTTCTTGTGATCATTCTTCAACATCATCTTCTCTTCCGGGTAATTTTATCTCTTTTTCCTTTTGTTCTGGTTTTGCTTCTATCTTTGTTTGCTTTGATGACAAATTTATTTTCTTTTATGTTTACTTACTTTTGGTTGTGGGTTTTTTATCATAAAAACTTACTTTTAGTTCTGGGTTTTACTTTTTGAGTTGATTAATTTTACGTGTTACTGATTAATTTTACCTGGGTTTTCCAACACTCACCAATATTAGGACACTAAGCTTCTTCACAAACAGTGTTCAATTTCAAACTAGAAAGTGAATGCTTCACTTCTTGAAATCTTTCCCCTTGTTATGTTATGGAATTGTTGAGATAATGTCATTGAAAACAATGACAATTATTTTCAATTATGGATAATATTATATTTGCTTTACTCTTTTTATTTATCTAGAAAAAAATAGTATGTAATTACATATTTCTTCGGCTTTTTTATTTTATTTTATTCTGCAATATAGTGGATGCATTTTTCTCTTATGTATGGAGTTACATTTATTAGGTAGAGATGATGCAAGAATGAATTTCACCTTGACTTGTTGAGATTTTCTTTTGTAGCTAGAGTTATTGACAGTTTGGACATCACATTGTACTTGTCGAATGATGCCCTGACTTATAAAAGACAATACTTTTTGCAATCTTATTAATGGTTTTACTGCAACAATAATTTCTCATGGTCTTTTAAGAAATAAGCCCTCCATGGGGATGGTTTGGATCCGACTGATACTAATATCTGTCTATTGGCAATTACATAAAAGGGCAAGTTCCTACTCTGTTATTGTTGTTGATGCTATCAGATGGATTGGCTTCATTACAAGTTGAGCTAATGCTTCTCTCTTCCATAGGCAAAGTGTCTGAATAAACCCTAATGCATTGTGACAAATATGTTAAAACTATTCAAAAATGTGTATGTAGATCCTCTGCTGTAAAACTTATCATGATATAAAAATTTGGTAATGCTATATTTTCATATAATATGTTAATATATAAAACACACGATTATGTATCTTTTGATGCTTATAGTCATTATACAAATGGGCATACATGGACTATAAACACCACATACAACCAAATGATATGTCAACTATACCAATAATTAATGTCCATCATGACTCTATATATGGTTTATTGTTAAGGTTTGTTATATGTATCTCTTCTGAGTATATTGACATTGCATAAGGTTGAGTATAGGATCAAAACCCACCTAAGAATAGAAATGGAGATACCTATGGAATAATAAGATTGAAAGGGAGTGTTGGCTATGTTTGTTTTATTCATTGTGCAAAAAATACTAACCCATTTATTTATTTATTCTATACAAATCATTTATGATGTATTCATGCATGTAGTTATATTTTTAAACCACACTCTTTTGTAGCCATATTACACAAATTAATAAGACTTTGCATGCTCATATCATGCATATATGTTGATCTTATTATTTTATAGGGATATAACATGCATACACATCACTCTTTTCTATATAGGTTCCATTATTTTATAGAGTCATAACTCCACACAAGCTCTTCTATAGAAAGTGAACAATGGATAGTTTGTAAACTTGTAAGCCATATTAGCTATAACCAAAACTTCGAGATGGCTGATCAAAACCACAACCAAATTTAGGGGGTAGAGTATATTGTGAAGGGGGCTTTCAAAAGATACTCACGAATGGTACCATGGGTGAGATCTTCAAAGCCCAAATAAAAAACATCTTTGATAAAATGCTGAATTCCTAAGATGGCTGAAAAATTAGGGATAATATTAAATAAGCTTTTGGCTCTATTAATCTTAGACTTGATAAGGGAAAGACTCTCATACACACTCTAGCTAAGGCTAAAAAAGATGACGGATACTACTAAGCTCTGAGGAGATTGCCACAACTGCCACCTATTTACCTAGCCAATCTAATAAAGTCTAAATTATTAGAGAAGATCAAGATGGTAGTCAACAAGTTGGCATAGCTTAGTTCTCAAACTAAGATAAAATTGCCAACAGAATTGAGACTTAATTGATTTGGCACTCTTCAAGAATAAGCTAATTTTTTATGACTTTAAACTTCCAAACTTTGCTAAATTTAATGGCATCAATTACCCAAAGTGCATTTGAGGTAGTATACTACCCTAATGGCTACCACTAAGCTCATAGAATTGCATATTATCCACTTTTTCTTCACTTCACTTGATGAGGGACCTTAATCTTGGTTCTTTGATTTAGAAGATTAGATCAAGAATGATTGGCTATTGTTGACTCAAAAATTCATCAAGTAATATGTGTATGATACTAAGCTTGATGTTACCAAATGAGACTTGGAGATTACTAAGTAGAAATCTAGAGATTCATTTTTTAAATATGTTGTTAGATGGCATAATAAGGCTGCACATGTAAGAGATAAGCTTCCAAAGTATGAACAAATTGAAATGGTGATAAAAGGTGCACTCCTCCACCTCTGAAAGAGCATAATTTCACTCATTATCCCAGCTTCAAAGCCCTATACTAGGCAAGTATTAGAATTAAAAATGAAGAGGCTTAGTTACCTAAGATTGGATACAGAACATCCTTATAGACATGTAACTAAAACTTAACCTCCTATACTCGTATAATCAAAATTAGCTTCCTTTACCAAGATTTTTCTATAGTAAACATTATCAATTGCCCTCTAAAAAAGTTTTCCAATTTCAAACTTCTCCTCTCTAAAATCTTTCAAAGACTACAGTAAAAAAAAAACTTCCTAAAACCTTTAGAACCTAGACTTTTACCAAACACATTATCTTTACACATCAACTCTAATATTTGCTACCACGTCCACCAAAATTTTAGCCATACCACTGATGATTATAACACCCTCAAATACAAAATCCAAGACTTTATTGACTCTAGAAAGATTAAAGATTTCAAAAGATACCTAATGTCAAAATTAACTTACTTTCAAACTATCAAGCCATGCCACCACCAGCAAGAACCAACATCATTTTCTCTAGATTACCTAAATCCCATGTGCTACAGTCTATTAAGGATGTATAAGAGAGTGAAAAAGAAAGAGTAGCTAGGAAAGAAAGAAAGTTGAGAGTGCTATAAGAATATGACTTCTTGGGTTTACTTTTTGATTTGAATGAGGATGATAATTGGGTTCCCTCAACTTATAAATACATTGGACTATAAGGCTATCTCAACTAAAGAAACTCTGCCATATAGCCTTTGGATGGGGAAAAGAGTTTTGCGATATTATACTTCCATGTTTCGAGAAAGTTATTCAGTACCACATATCTTTTAATTGAAAAAAAGAAGAAGTTAAAGTGAAAGAAGAAAAGGCTAAAGTTTATAATCTACTTAGCTAATGCTCTAGCAAGTATGACTATAGATGGTGAAGTATGCCCCACTATCAGCCAATATAGCCTTATAAGATGTTATGCCAACTAGCTGGAGCAAAAAGTTTGATAATAAAGATGACATGGCTAGGATAAGCAGCCGGATGTAGCATGTGTCATTTTTTATAAAGAGAAATAAAGGCAATAAAGGTAATAAAGAGAAATAAAATGCCCAAGAGGAATAACCAAAAGAGTTCAAAGTTAGTGATTGGGAAGCAAAGGAGGATAGCACTCTCTGAATTTAAGTAATAAAGCTAGAAGTAGTTAAGGTAGTCTAAACCATTCAACCAGTGTGTAAATTCTAAAAGACTGGAGATGAGATGGCTGAAGTCAACCACATGACTAGGAGTGGGAGATTTTATCGATCTATTGAGAGAGAAAAATAGGTTATGAAATGTAAAGAGGCAACAAAAGGTGATAAGTCATAACATAAGAGGAAAACACAATTTTAAAGTAACTAAAGAAGACACAAGCTCAAGCAAGCATCTAAGACTTACTTATAGCATCAAAGAAACATCATGATGCCTTAGTTTGAATTCTAAAAAATGTTAAGATTTTGATGGACGCCTCATCAAGAGACATAATTATATCCTTAATCTAAATGCCAGTCAGTGCATCATTTTTTCTGATGATGATCTACCACTTGAAGTCCGAGTGCATAATAAGGCTCTATTTATTCAAGCATTTGTAAAAGTTAAGAAGACTTCTTGTATGATGGTTGACAATTAGTCCACATTAATTTCTATTCTTTAAGAGTGCTTTATGAGTTCGCGCTCAACAAGAGTAATTTAAAGAGCTCTACTTTAATTATCAAGGCTTATAATGACCCAAAGAATCTTATAGTTAGTACTTTTAAGGTTGTGGTCATAACAAGGGATATTGAATCAATCACTGAGTTTACTATGTTTGACATTTTACAAACTTTTGCATTGCTACTAGGGTGATTATGGTTATACCTGCTAGGGGCATTCCTTCTATATGCATCAAAAGATTAAGTTCCATTAAATAGGAAGCTAGTGACTATTCTAACTGAGACTAATAACATCATTGCTTACTTAAATATGATTTTTTTTAGGTCTTTAGGTCTCAGTAATTCATGATGATTGGGTTGATGCAAAAGTTATTGCCATGATGAAGAAGATGAACTATCTACCTGAAGTGGGTCTTAGCAATAAATACATGAAGGATTCTGAGTTCCTAAAGTTCTCCAAATAAATTAGCAAGTATGGACTGGACTATAATCCTAAGATAGACTATAGCCATAAATATGAGATTTTTTTATTCTATAAGGCACTATGAAAATATATTAGGGTCGACCTGAGGAATGGAAGAAGGATGGAGTCAAAAAGCTCAAATTTAAGAGTTTTATTAATATTATTGACTTTACTAAAAGGAAGACAGCTTGGGTACAAGAAGAGATCACTGAAGATCATATTTCTTAACTGATAAAAAATATGAAGATGAAAGTTGAAGCTATTACCTACATCGACGTTGCTATTCTTGTCGAGTCTAATAAATATGATATTTTTATTTAAGGATGTATTTGCTATTGATGATATTTATACCTCTAACTTATTTAGAATTGATGATGTACTCATTTCATAGATGAATGCAATAAAGTTGAGTTTCAACATTTTAATTTTAGAGTTAATTTAAGTTTGAGGTTGGAATATATTGACTTGACTCATCATAATTATATCGTACATTTTAAATATGAATAATTAAAACCAAAAATAATTTCCATATCTTTATTTTAAATCTATTTAATTATTAATTTATATCTTAAAATGGAGTATCGCTATTTAAAAAAACAAAGTTAAATAATAAATTAACTTTGCTGTTACCAAAAATTAATATGCATATAATTTTAAGTTAATTAAAAACATAAATTGTATATTCATAAAATATAAAAGTATTTATTCCTTTTCACATATTATTAAAATATTTTCGTACATACTCAAAATAAAAAGAACTATTAATGTGTAAGATTAATTTTTACTTATGGCTATTGTATTATATTTTTAATTAGTTTTATATATTATTAAAGTGTCAACATTTCTCTATGATATGTTACTTATTAAGTTTAACCAATATTTGCTTAACTATGTTTAGTTATATTAATTTTATTTTATATAAATAAATTTAGTGAAAGTAAAAGAATAAATGAAAATATGTTATATAAAGGTTTTAAAGTTTCAATATTTGTTAATATATATTTGATATAAATATGAAATAATTTCAATCAATTTTTTTAAAATTCAATAAGAAGTTACCTATATATCTTTCTTATTAGGATTTGGTCATTATCAAATAACACAAAATATTTACTTAATTACCATCCTAAAAATAATCACGTAAATTACTTACAAAATAGTATTTATACTTAAATTATCATTTTACCAAAGAATTTGAGAATGACATTAACTATAAAACACAAATTTATATAAAAAAAATACAATCTCTTAAAACTTCAAAATATTAAATAATTTCATAACACTTTTAAAATTGATAAAATTAAATTGTATTGCATTAATCTCAAAAAAAATCCAATCATAGTTAATCATCATCATTTACATCAACCCGAGCCCAATTAGGCTGTATTTGTCCATCTAAAATATTATTACTAGTGGGTATTATTGAATTGACATCATGTAATGCATCTTCATTACCCATATTTGTGTCCCTAGGTTTAACTTTGATAACTATGCTCAAGTTTAGAGCTTTAGGGTCTTCCATATAGAACACTTGTTGAACTTGAGAAGAAAATAAATATGAAACATCATTTGCATTCTCACCAATATGTATTAAGAGTTGACTAAAATAAATCCATATTCATCTTGTTTCATTCCTACGTTATGGTAAACATTAACCTAATCATATTTAAATAAAACAACCTTCAAACTGCAATAATAATTCAGTTTAATCATGTTTCTTATTTTGCTAAAGTAATATACTCCCCCTACTTCAGATGTAATAACCACACCACTATTTTGAGTCTTATTGCGCTCTTCTTGGGCTTCAGTATGAAATCTTATTCCATTGATGATAAAACCAAAAAAATCTTCTTGCCATCTTGTTAGGGCTTCTAGCAAAGGCCACAATTTCAGTTGAGATATTTGGATCATATGTTATACTAATAACTTAACAAAGTATAAAATTAATAAAGATTAATTTATGATTATAATATCTCAAGTATATCATAATGTAACAAACTCACTTTTTTGAAGCCAATCATGAAACTTTTCATTTATTAGTTTCTCTAATTCATTTTAATCTAAAAAAGATTGTTTGCATCATTTTCTCTTCTTAATATCAATGAATTCTCTAAATAGCATGAATTTTACATTTAAATATAGGTTTATTTATAAAAATGCATATATTTTAGTGCTTTTTATAATTTAATCATGTACTTTCAATTTTGGTAATTTTATGCATAAACGTTTTTTTATTTTTGCAATTCAATGCACTGATTTTTTCGATAATTGAGTGATGACGTGTCAAATAGAAATACATATACTTTGTCATGTCAGATAACACCTTAACTCAAAGTTAAAATGCAACATTTTAAAACTTAAAAAAACATTGTGTTTTTAAAATTAGAGCATATATTTTGTTAGATAAGGTGGAGGTAATTTCTCAAAATACAGCATTTTTTAGTTTTAGAATGTTGCATTTTGATTTTGAGTTAGAGTGCAATCTGATGTGGAAAAATGTATGAATTTCTAGTTGACAAGTCATCACCTAATTACCAAAAAAGCAACAAGTACATTGAATAATAAAACTTAAAAAGTTCATACATAAAATTGTGAAAATTGAAAGTATATGATTAAATTTTAAGTATATGCATTTTTTTTTTGTAAATAAACCTTAAATATATTTTAAAATAAATTATTGCATAAGGTTTAAATATTATAATATAATATTGAGAAGGAACTCATTGACGACATTTTTCAATCTCATCATAATGTCGTAGTACATAATAATGTGCTTGTAGCAATGATTTATCATCTAGGACCACATCCTCAACCTTCCCTATAGTTTGACCAGCACTTCCAAATAAATATTTGACATGTTGGTTGGAAGGTGGATTGGGATTACACAAATGTCAATTGAATTTTGTCTCAACCCCTTCAAGGTATCTTGAATAAAATGTTAGGCATTCAGCACCTGTCACATCCGTGTCCTTAAAATTTTAGCTGATAGAATTAAAGATCTATTTAATTTAATATAATTGAGTATTATTTTGGATGAGGTTGATTATGGAAGGGTTAATGAGAATAAATCAAGTTGGAGAATGATAAAATTGAAAGAAATTAAAAGTGTGATAAGGATCAAATTGAAAGAGGAAAAGTTGAAAAGGATTTAAGTATAAGAAATAAAAAAAGTAAGAAGCAATTAAAAAAAGAAGGTTTGCATTTAAGAATACAGAGAAGAAGAAAAAGGAAGCAAAAGCTTTATGTGATCAAGACTTAGAGAAATGAGAGGGAAACAGTAGTTAGGGTTTTACATTGTTAGAATTTGCACTTACCAAAGTAGGATTTTAGTTTTATTCTTGCATTTTCTTTAAGAATTAAAGAATTTTAAGTTGTGTTCTTGAAGAAATCTTGAAAAAAATTTGGTTGATCATAGGTGATTAATAAGAGAAAGGAAGAACTTGAAGCTTTAAACTGCTGGAAAACTTTATGAGTGAAGCTTCTATCAACTTCTTCTTCTTATGATTCAAATTCTTTCTTTAAATATTATTTATTTTGGTTGATGTTGGTTCTTAACTTTGAACACTAAAAGTAGATTGTTTAAGTGTGAAAAATACATCAAATTGAAGCTATAAAGGTGTAAAAATAAGTAAAACATGTATTCGAGTGAGTTTTGGAAAATTTTGGGTTGCAAATATGTTGAGTTTGAGTTGAATTTTGGTTATTTTGAGTGTAAAATGCCTCTGTGGGTCAATCAGACGAAGCCTGATCGACTTGGCACTGAGGTGCCTAAGTACTAAGGAGGTGCCTCAGTAATGAAGAGGCGTCTCAGTGCACTGAGGAGGTGCCTCAATGCACTGAGGAGGTGCCTCAGTGGCATTGAGGAGGTGCCTCAGTACTGAGAGGGCACCTCTATGGCCAGTGCCTGCGACCAAGTGGATTTGAATACAAAATTTCACAATTTAAACTCAACCAGAAGCATGCCAACACCCATATGAACAATTAAATCATTTAAATTAACAAAAAATGAGTCAAATAGATCATGTTTTACCAAAGATATATGTGATTGAGTTATAGAAATATGTAACCATATAATTGAGCTTATTGAGTGAACTTAGAGTTGGTATACATCCTTTACTTTTCAAAGTAAAGGATAATGAAAAAGTTCAATACCTAAGCTTGGTAACAAATGCAAATGATATCAAATCTTAATAAACCTGAATGTCATAAAGTTAAAGGTTATAAGTTTGTTTAATTACAATATGATAACTTTCAAGTCTCCGACATAGAGACCAAATTTATGTTAAATGATAAATCAAATCGAGAAAATATCAAAATAAATAGATGAGATATAAACCAAAGTAAATGGCACGTTCTAAATGTAAATAGAACCAAATTCTATAAGATTGAAAATGTGTTATTATGATGTTAAGTAAATGAATACGTATACATATACATACATACACATATATATATATAGTGAGATATATATGTATATACAAGAGTATAGTCGAGAGTGTGTTGGCCAACCTAATGATAACTGTCTTTGGGACAACGTATGAATTTAGAGATGCCTTTGGGATGAATTTATGTGGTTGATAAGTATGCATACAAATTTATTGAGAACTGATATGTTGAGATACAATTAGTATGGACTGTGATATTAACTTAAGTTTGCAGAGATTTCTGATACGTGGATCCACAGTGTTGTATAAGAGTGATATTATGATATGGTTATAATATATATTATAAAAAAAAATAGTTATAAATGTGAAACAAAACTTGTAAGCTCAGCAAAATATAATAGACATTACAAAGAATATAACTATTAAAATATAGAAAATGAGAACTGAAATGGAGAAATTTTGCTAATATACAACGAGTAGTTGTATTATAAGAATTTCAGTATTGAACATAAAAATATTACATTGATGATAATAATTATAACGAAAATGAAATTAAGTGTGTTTTATCTTGAGACTTGTCAATAACTTGTGCACTAAATTTTATTTTTCTAATAAATTGTATTGTAATAATTATTTGATGGTTTTTAGAGTTCTTCTTAGTGATTGAGCTATTATTGTTATTCTTTTTCACTCACTATGTAATTTCCTTATGAAATTACTCATACTCTTTTATTTGTAAAATTTTTCAATTTAGGTATATAGTATCTGTTTAACTAGTTTTTGAGAGATGGCAGTGCAGTGGACCATGATGACCTATGAGGTGATTGAGGAGGAGACCCTGGTGAAGTATATTGTATACTGTAATGTAGATGCTGAGTTGATATTCCGAGTTGCTATTGAGCCCATAGGAGCTTTAGTTCATCTGTCTATTATTAGGAAGGAGCATCTAGACATTATATGTACCATATTTAGAGTTTTCTATGAGACCGCCATCGATGTACAGGTCACTTTGACCTGAGTGTGAGTTGGGGAGCTTTATGATACTTTTTGTCTTTTTCCTATGATGTCAGGCTATACCCTTGGTGCTATGATGGATCTTTTTATTTCAGAGTTGGGTGTTTTATAGCTGAGCCCTAGGCTTAGGTAGTGCTAATCATAGAGGCACAGTTATCCTAAGATAGAGATCTCGAGGATTTGAGAAAAGGTTATTAGAGCTGACTATATTGTTTATTTTAAAATCAATTGTATATTAACTAGTACTCTCATTGTATATATACTTAGTAGATGTTGTATGGTGATAGGTCACCAATGTATTGATGTTTATGTAAATATATGTTATTTATATTTTTAATGTGCCACTTGCCATTAAATTTTTATCTTAGAGATATCATTATTTATGGTTTATTTATATTTAAGTTTAGTGCTATCATATTATGGAAATGACATTTTGTAATATTCCTTCTGACAGTTTTTGGTAATATCTCTTTCCATCATTACCACCATTAGATATATATTCCAGTGGGAGTAATGATGGGTAGGAGTGTTACATTAAATTGGTATTAGAGCTCTAGGTTATTAGGTTCTGTAGATACTAAGAAACATTGAACTTAGTGGATACTAGTAATGATTTGAGTTTTGATGGAAAGAATTATTGAAGTATATTGATTTGAACTTCAGGAAGATGGCAAGAACTAGAGGTGGCCATATAGGAGGTCATGGTCATGGTTGAGGTAAAGGTAGAGGATGAGGTGTCCAAGATGATAGAGCTGAGTTAGTAGAGTTAGCTAAACTCTCAACTTGGAGTCGAGCATTGCCATAAGAATCACCTCCATCATCAGCATCAATTGGCAACGAGAGGGATGGAATGCATAATGATCGAACAAGTAGTTAACAAGATAATTCTGTGCTGGCTGCATGAATCTCGATTTTTGAGAATGTGCCGAGGAGAGCACGTAATAATTACTAACTACCACAGCCAATGATGCTAATGAACATGCCGAATCAGCAAGCCCCACCAATGGTGCATATCGATGCCACTAATTTAGCACGTATGTGTTAGTATAGGTGGTATGCCCTGGAGGCAATCATGTATTTTGAAATTGTAAAATCCCAAATGGCCATGTAATGTTCTTTTAAATAAAGTTTTTATTTATTTGAAGCATTACTCCATTAGCATTATGTTAAATAAATGTATTATCAAAAGTTGATAATATGAGGACATATTTATTTAGTACATATGCTATAAAATTGTTCGTAGTCGATAAATTAATATTTGGTTGATATTAATTTGACTATCACCTCTGTCTATTTTCCTTGATTAGTATGAGATACTAATAGTGGGAGGTAGTGAGTCTCATGCTACTTAATATGAGATATTAGATTAGACATGTGGATACTCAAGTGTTGAGTGGATCGAACGTGACGTTAGATATGTGATCATAAGGGTATTCACTTACAGTCAACGATCACTATCTAGATCATAATGGTGCATATAGTCCTTTGACTTGAGGCATCACTGTCATCCATATTTCAGTGGTTAGAGTTTGTTACTGCTTACATACCTGCACTAGCCACATATGGGAATATGGCGTGTGGTGGCTATAGTCAGTTGAATGTAGGGATGAGTGTTTGTCCAAGATGGGATTCATTGCCTGGAGTGAACTGGGTTAGGATGCTATTCCTATCTAAGTTTATTCTTGATGATTGAGTTACTGGCCAGTACAAACATAACATGCTGAAAGAGTTTCAGTACTAGAAAGTGTTTCTAGTGTTTGTTATATTTTATTAAGAATAGA
>CATIWO010146590.1:0-17103 GCA_949673435.1 Macaranga tanarius | reverse complement strand
CTTCAGAGAGATCTTCCTGGTTTGAACTTGGCAGTATCATTGCATGCACCAGTTCAAGATATTCGTTGCCATATAATGCCTGCAGCTCGGGCTTTTCCTTTAGAAAAACTTATGGATGCTCTGCGCGTGTATCAAAGAAACAGGTGAAAACTTGACTATTCATGTATCTTAGAAAACTATGTGAGCTTACATTTGTTTGCAATTCATGCTCTTATATATTGTTTTTACTTTCAGTCAGCAGAAAATTTTTATTGAGTACATAATGCTTGATGGAGTAAATGACGAAGAGCAACATGCCCACAAGCTCGGCAAATTGCTAGAGATGTTCGAAGTGGTGAGCAGTTAAATTTTAGCTTGAGCATGTGCAAAATGCATGATGCAATGTTGCTATTGCAAGATTTTACAAGCATGATAATCATTGCCAAATTTATGCCTCATCAACTTTTCCTTTTATCAGTTATGCTCATGTTGAGATTTTGATTGAATTTTTTTTTTCTCTCAAGAATGATGGCCTTGCTAGCACTTTCTATTTCTTTTCTACTGCATTGTTCCTTCATAAACTCTGTACAACTGTAATCTAGTTGATTGTAGAAGCTGCAATTATGTTTGATTGCCTTGCATTCCTTGCAGGTTGTAAACTTGATACCTTTCAATCCCATTGGTAGCTTGAGTCAATTTCAAACCAGTAGTGAGGAGAAAGTATCTAGATTTCAGAAAATTCTTAGGGGTGTTTACAACATTCGGACAACAGTTCGTAAGCAAATGGGTCAGGACATAAGTGGTGCCTGTGGTCAGCTAGTGGTCAGTTTGCCTGATAAGAAATCCAGTCAGGGAGTGGGTGTGCTAACTGACATTGAAGATCTTCATCTTTGATTTGATAAAGTTGTCGGTTGTAGAATTTCCTGAGAAATTATCAGGAGTCCAGAAAATTCTTTGGGGGTATCTACCACATTCCGACAACAGTTTTTGAGCACATGGGTCAGGACCTAAGTGGCGCCTGTGGCCAGCTGGTGATCAGTTTACTGAATGTGATATCCGTCAAGGGTGTGGACGTGTTAATTGACATTGAAGATCTTCATCTTTGATTTGCCGTTATAGAATTTACTTAGAAAGTATCCAGATTCCAGAGAATTCTTCGGGTTGGCTGCCACATTCAGACAACGGTAGTTCATAAGCAAATCAGTCAGAACATATCTGCACCTGTGGTAAGCTGATCATCAGTTTACCTGACAAGAAATCCATGAAGAATGTCGATGTGACATTGATGATAAATTTGTCCATTTGTAAAATTTTCTTTAACTTTTTCTTTTGTTTCAAGTATTATTCAAACATCACAAGAAGGATGTGGTATAGCATATAGCTGTACAATTTCTGCTTCACAATTTTAGAAATTTCTTGTGCTGGCTGTATACATACTGCAGTATATCTGAAGTGATGACTAAAAGGACCAATAAATGTGCTTGAACTCGAATAGGAATGCCTAGAGTACACACTAGCAAAGTTAACATTACCACTCTCTTCCCTAAATTTAAAAGGGACTATAAAACTGTGTTTCATTTGTAAAGTGGGAAAATAAAAAATGTGTTCCAAGTGTATGTTTCACAAGAGAGGGATTTTTGTAATTTTAACTTGTATCAAATACTAATACACGTTCTTTGGCAACTAGCATCTCATAAAGCATAAGGTGCAGAACAAAAACTGAAGCAGGAATTCGGCCGGCTCTTCTACCAGTAGAAATCCCTATTCAGGAGCTGTGAAGTTTGCAAAGATAGGTGGAGAAAGCAATAGGGCGCTGCAAAAATCTCTAAAATCCTTACTTGCGCCAATGTTCTCCTATTGAACTGGTACTACACAGTGAAAATTCAGTCACACGGCTTTGAAGTTTGCAATGGCTTAGCCTTCACTAGGAACTTTTAAATTAGGGAACTGATAAGGTACAAAAATGAAAATAGTGCATATACAACCACTTTGTATGCTAAAAAGATAGTTCGAACGACTCGTTCATGTGCATTGCTTTGCAAAAACAAATAATTTGTGTTTTCAAGTTATGCATTTTCATAGTTATACTATGACTTGTGATAGTATGATAACAAATCTGTGATCTGTTTCCATCATATACACTGAAGACGTGAGCCATGATAAAGTGGAGCATCTAGCCCTACATGAATATGCATCAAAGCAGAAAATTAGCCACATGTAAGGAACATCAAAAAGCATATAAGAAATGTCATGTTACTGAACAGATTGGCCAATTCAACAAGATTTCATAGATAAATCATTCAAACAAAAGGAATTCCAATTCCAACCCTGTATTCAAAAATGTCTTAAAATATAAAATAACTATGGCGAATTTTATGTCTTGACATGAACAAACAGACGTTGCATTAGGCAGATCCATAACTCCACCATACCCTGCAACTATGAGGCCAAGAGTGCTTCAACTTTTGCAATCTGATCCTCCTCATTCTTTGTGGTTGGACTCCTGTTAGCCTCATCAAACATATCATGCTTCCATTTTTCTGCTCGAGTACCGCCTGGGTGATAACCTTGCCGTCCACTAAATCTCTCTCTTTCTTTATAATTGGTACCATCACTACCATGTCTTTCCCTAAAGCCACCCCTCAGCAAGTCTTTTCTGTCGCCATACACTGGCCTCCCAGATCTGTCAGAATGGCGGGCATTACGATCTCTTTCGTCCCTCCGTTCACCTTCTGATACAGGACGATCAGGATAACTTGGCCTCACAGGCTCAATAGCTGCTTTCTCAGTGTTCTCAGATTCTACTGGAACTTTCTTCTCCCTAAATGCAGGCCTTTTCCTCACAGGGGCTGCTGGCTCAGCCTCCATTTTGAAGAAAGCATCATGATGCCAGACACTGTTGTCATCCTCCTTAGCTTGTGATCTCCCATCTCTTTGCCGTGAATCATAATTCGATGACTTGTTCACTGCCCTATCATTTTGATCATCCTTTGAGTCCCTCCGGCGACGCTCTTCAAAAGAAAGGAAAAGTGAGTAATCATTCTCGACAGGGAATATATATGAAGTTTCCAAACAAAAATAAAAAAACACAAAGTACAGCATTGCGGAGACCATTATCTGGCACTTAAATACCAATATTTTGGCAAAAACATATCAAAAAGCACAGGCAACCAAAATATGATTATTGTTTGGTTTTTATGATTTTATCTTCAAATATTAATGTGTATTTACGGTAAAGATGTACTGAACAAATATTACCATGTACACATATCTGCATGGAATATGATTTAGAGCACAAGTGGAAAAACTGAAAATGAACTAGAAAAAATACGGAGAAAAAAGGAAAAAATAAATCAAATAACAACAAACCACATGCGAGTGAATAAAGCTTACCAGTTGTTGCTCTCCAACCAAAGCTTCGACCAACTTGCGCGGCATTACCACGCTCATCGTGCTGTTAAAAGACATGCACAGGCAAGCCTAAGATTGTTATATACAAGGAGGCTTTCGAAGGCAAGGGCCGGACAACAATCCCGCTACATCAGCCCAGAAAAAAAGGTTTGCATACACTGAATGAAAACCAAGTGATTAAAATCTAGAGAATACTACTTATTTACTAGTAACTGATCAATCTTGACCGAAAAATTATTCAATCTATTTTTGGCCCCAAAAGCAGAAGGATGGATGCTGTATCAGAATTTTACCCATGATGCATATAAGTACATATCTTATGAAACAGAACATGCAACATGATTAATTCTTATGTTCTTCTGATAACAAATGCGACTTCAAAAAAATCAGAAAATGTGACTTTTCTGTCACATGACAACACATTGCTCTCTTTTGATTTAAATAAATACTTTTTGTAAATTTAGGCTCTAATTTGTAACCTTGTTAAATCTGCTTGCTTTCTGTTAAATTAGAAGCAGAAAGCAAAAGCAAGCTTGGCCAGATGAAAAACGGTAATTTCAAGAAGCAGAAGGGGTTTTGAGTGATAGGGAAAAAAAATTCTCTTACATGCAATATCATTGCAGTCTACTCATGTGAAATAATATCCATACGTTTACCAAGCAAGCTTTTCAATTGTAACATTGGCTTCATAACATTATCAAATTTGTAAGAAAGTACCTTATGAAAAGCAAAACAAACAATTGAACTATTTCCTGAAGAAATCATTCCTAAAGTGACAGCTATTGAAAGACAGCATAAAATAAATATAACGTATCAGCAATGAAGAACGTAGTGAAAACAATATGTCATCACACTTAACTACATGATATAACATTAACTATCCAAGCTTTTAGTCTGAAGAATTGACAAAAGCCAGAGATTAGTCCACAACTAGATAGCAGAAGTAACATGATCAATTTTGAGGACGCATACAAAGAAGTTATTAAAACCTGAAAATAAGATCGAGAACGAGGTACATCAGTTGGATTAGAAAAACGTTTGCTTCCTTCATGCTGTCCATTAGATTTCTTCTCAAAATCCTTGCTTGCAACGCCAGACTCTACCTTGGAATCAGTTGCTGAAGGAGATTCAAGAGGTAATGCATCCTGTAACCTGCGCCGATGCTTCTGTTCCCGATCAGTATTATCTTCAACATTCAAGTTAGTGTTGCTAGGAACTCGCTCCGTCTCTGGTTTCCCATCTCTCCTTGACCTCTTAGGACTAAAACCAAACAACAACAAACATAACCCACATCTCAATTTCCAAATTACAGTGAACAAATCATTGATTAATAACAGCACCCAAGTCAGAAATAGTCTAACAATCCATGCTTGCTCACTTAATTTAAAAGAAGTTAAATGTTGTATCTTTCTGAACATAACAAAAAAGAGGGAGTAAAACAAAGGATACTTTTGACATCCATACCTATAATTCTCAACGTTAAGAAAAAATTGAGATCAAAATTTTCCTGGGTTATCAAAAGACTAAAATTCTAGCCATTTCAAAGACCATTAGAATTTAATAAAAAAAAAATCCCAAATTACAGTAACTTGCAAACTAGGTTTTGCAATACAAGAATAAACAACACTCACATTTCACTTTAAAAGACGTTTTTTTGAATCCTGAAAACCTAAATTTCAATGTGGCATTGAATTGCAATTGACATTTCAATAAAAAGACCCCTAAAAGGAAAAAAAAAAAAATCCCAATTGCAAGTAAAACCCTAATGGCCTTTACAAGCAACACCAGCATTCCACTAAAAAAGCTACGGTCTTTAAAATCTTAAAAGACACAATTTCAAATGTTACACTGGAATGCAATATTTTGGTCAAAGTATAAGATTTCTGCATCAAACATTAAAACCCTAATTTCTTTTAATAAAAAAAAAAAAAAAAAAGACACATAAAAACCCTATCTGTTCATCAATTGCGCAGAGAGAGAGAACTGGCACCTGGGTTCTCGGTCGAAGCCGGAACGGTGTCGTCTTGAGTCGGAATTGCGACTGTCTCGTTCTCGTCGTGACATTGGAGAGGATAAAATGAGATAGAAAACAAGGTATAGACTATAGAGGTTTTTGTGTGAAGTATATATGGAAAATAATTGCTTCTTATTGTTGTTGTTATTATTATTATAAAAGAAAATATGTAGAATATTGTGAATAGTATTTAGGATCATTTTTAAAAAAAATTTAATTTCCTTTTAATATTTTATAAAATGATTGTGACTTTTTTAGGAATAATAATAGTAATTGTGATTTTAATAATTGACTGATGATGGATTTTTTTTCCATTTATTGGTTTTGGTCTTCTAAGTGATAAACTTTTATCAACTTTTATTTATTAGTTTTTGTATTTATCAATTGATTGTGAGCTACTTTGTAACATTTTTACCATTTGAAAAATAATAATAATAATAATAACAAAAACAACAATAGTAAATAGAATAAAAGGGAATTGCTTTTTAGGGTGCAAAATTTGTATGTCAATTTATAAATTTTACCTCAATTATTGGTAGCATTTGGGATGAAAATCTTAATAGTAGTGACATTGTATTATCAATTAAAAAATTAAATATGACATGTACTCTTAAAATGAACAAGTTAAGAAAAATTTGTGTTTACATTTGAAGTATTGATTGAATGTATGATATATATTATAAGTATTCTATACTTATTAATAAAATTATGAATTTATAATACATGTGTCATATATTACAAAATCGATTGTTATTGTTATTGTTGTAACTTCACATTATTTTTGTGTTGATTCCAACTTAGCAACTACAATGGAAGTGTGTGCCAATAGGCATCCACAAAAGCTTAGCTTCATTGAGGACTATAATAGCTCTAGTGAGCTACATTCCTATCCTTCTGCAGTATGCTATCCCAAACTTATATTTGATCCTTCAGGAATCAATAGTTCATGCATGTATGGAACATTAAATCGATCCAGAAAATTTACAATACAGTCTCTGATGCTGTTCTTCAGGATGTTTGCAGACGGCTTCAGAATAATACCCTGCAGAAATTTCAATGGCAAGTGATCTTAAGGCAAGCAACCATCTTATGTTATGGATGTTGGAACAGCTTAATGGAAGGTAAATAACAACTTGATATCTATATCATTTTCACAGCAACAGCATCAAAACACCAGCAATATTAGAGCAAGAAAATATTTCAATTTGTACATGTGAGACTGAGACTACAATATCTACATCTAAGCAATGAAATTTGTTTCTGCAATGCGTGGACATAGTTTTGCTATATGATAACTTACAAGTTAAAATATATGTACTCATTGAACCATTTGTCAAGTTCAAAATCAGTACCTTCACGGCACCCACATCAATCATATGAGTAGAATTGTTTACTCTTCCCAACAACTAAGATCAAGAGCACTTGCAGGATAGGGGAAAACTTTCTCACAAAGAGGTCTCTGCAGGTTAAGAGGTAACTGGAGTGCTTTAGGCCAATGCAAGTAACCAGACACAATACATTTTCAGTTGAATCTCAGCCTTAGCAACATGGAATCCGCATGATAAGCTGTTTTAAGTAGTCAACCATGGAGTCAATCTCGATGTTTGAACCTGGTGCACCATTTTATTAGAAGCTCTTCAACATCAGCATCCATTCGAGTTCCTACGCCTCCCCAAACCAACATATGAGCTAGGTCCCCAATTGTTGAACCAGTCACTTCATGCACAGCCTTGAACCCAATTCTTGTATAGAATCTAACAAGCTAGCAAATTAGGGACAAGATATGGTGGTTAACAAACTGCTTCAGATAACCAAGTAAAAATTTTGATTGCTAAAAAATACCTAAAATGTAAACCTTTTGTTACTTTGTAACATTTTTCTTATATAACACAATATTGCTCCTAGAAGTTTACTTAAATAAAATTTTAAATTCGAGCACTATATATAGAAATCACAGGCACTAAGAGAGTTTTGCTCTTTTTTTTTTCGGGTTCACCAGAGTGGTGGGACTGGGATCCATGTAACTATCGGTACCAAAATCAAATAATGAAAACGTGAATAGCCCACGATTCTGCTCTAACTAATTAGGGTACAACAAATTGGTAAGTTGGTGAGACTCATTTTCCATCACAACTCCTAAATAACAAAGAAAACTAAGGTTAAGCAAAGAAACTCCCATTTATTATTATTTGTTTTAAGTTTACAAGATTGAATTATGACACATTTATATTGTAGTTTCAAGAAATGAAAAATAATGGCAAAATTCAGAACAGTGCCCATAAAGGAACACAATATTGGTTTAGATTAATAGGAAAAGAGAAGCAATAAGCAAGTAAAGAATAGAACCTTAGAATGGTAAAGATCAGTGTCATTAATTGCAAGCAACTCAGCAACTCTACACCCACAATCATATCCATATCTAATAGCAACAGCTCCAATAAACAAACCAACACCAAATATTGATTTCTCCATACCCAATGTTTCTCTTCTCAACCTTATTGAATCCAAATGAAGAATCTTCCCTCTTAACCAGACCCTTATCAGCCCTTCAGCTCGACCAAGCTCATTCTTGGTTTCAAGACTCCTAGCTGTGATTCTGAAAAAGGGTCCAAATGTTTTGAGCTGGAGATCAAGGTTTTGAGCCTTTGATGAGGATAAAATGTCTGACATGGTTGGTAAAGTAAGTGTTTCTTTGGTTTTTTCAGTAACTTCACTTTGAATGGTGCATTTTTTGAGGGAATTCAAGTTGGTTTCTGGTGTTGTGAGTGAACAGCAGAAGTGGACTCTTGGATTTGGTAAAGAAAGATTGGAACCTGGAATTGTAGATGTCAGTTTCATTGTTCTTGCTTTAGCTGTGGCCCTGTGGAGATGTATACAGAGCACAAAATTGGGAAAATTAAGGATAATTTGGCTACTGTGAAAGCTAAAATTGGCAAGATTCAAGAGTGTCTTGTAGGAGTTGAAAGATTGGTTGATAGACAGGGTACGTAGTGGGATGATCTAAATTGGGTGATACGTGGCAAACACATGATCACCATTTCTCCCTTAGTTGAAATAGCAAATACTTTATATTCAATTAAAAAAAAAAAGGCACGGTCATATCCTATTATCATGTGAACCGCTAGGCAATAATTTTTTTTTTAAATTACTAAAAGGTTCTATATTTTACAGAAAATATTAAAGACATGAGGATTAATGTTAGAATTTTTCATAATGCATGACGATACCATAATCATCAAGTATCGCGACATCTAATATTTACTTTAAAAAACTAAATTTTATATAAAATTGTCATATAATGAGAGATTTTATGTTCAAAAATTTAACAAATTAAATACTTTTAGATTAATATGAACGATAATTAATTTAATATTTATTATGTTGTAAAAATATCTTGTAAATATATTAAAAAAAAAAGAAGATATTACATTAAGATAAATCAAAACATCAAATTTAGTATAATCTAAGAAATTAGTGATATCCGTTGCATCTAGTACATTATTAATAAGCATGTGTGTATATATATTTGGTATAAAAATAAACAAAAGATTTGGGAAAAATCTCAAATGGAAAATAAACCTCCAAAATAGAAATTAAAAAACATGGTTTTCATCATCAAGCAAGGTATTGAAAAGTTGGAATAAGTTGAAGGTACTGACCTACATAAACTTTCTATAAGAACACCGGAAGCTTTTATTAATTGTTCAAGCTATTAATTACAGTTACATCAATGGAGTTAATGCATGTAAATACAATCATTGAAAATGGAATGTTTTTATGCTATACACGACTATAATTTATGTACAACACAATGCTAGAAATTCTGATTGCTCTTCACAAAGAACCTATCGATGGAAAGATGATTGCTTTGCTTTGGAGATGGCTTCTGCTTCTTGCGTGTGCTTTGGCTGGAGATAGGGGTTTTCTTGACTAACCTGAAGAGGTCAGACTTATTAGATCAAATGCATTTTCTTGGGGGCTAAAAACAAAAGGACTTCATGCACAACAGTTGATAGAGTACCTTTGCCTTTGCGAAAAAGTTATTGAATTGACGCTAGATTCCTCCTCCTGAAGCCTCTCTGCAATATGAAAATCGGAGTGTTCTTGTCTTTCTTCAACAAAATCTGGTGGCATTTCAACCCCACACAATGAACATTTGTAGTCATCAACCCAAACTAATTGATCGTCTGCCTCAGTGCCAAATGTGACGACCTCTTTGTTTGCTATGTTTAGGTTGCTCCCATCAAGCTGCTGAGGCAAAGAAGAGTCTGATTCCTTCAGTTCTCTCACTTCAGAGCCACATAAGTTATTCTCTACTGTATCAGCAGTATTTACCTACACAAATGCCAAAAGGTATAATAAAGCTAAACAGCAAAGTGGGAAAAAAAATCATGACTATACTGTATGCTTCTTCATAATCACACGTACATCTTCGGCAACGTTATTTCTTAAAGATTCCTGAGGTTCCTCAGCTTCAGAGTTGCTCCTGCATGTGCAATGGTGATTTTCCAACTCCTGTATTTTATTGCAGTCTAATGAATCTCTAATTCGATAATGAAGAATCTCATGGCTGTCAATAGAAAGGGCAGAGTCCACATCATCCATGAAGGGTTGATTGCTACAATCTGAACGTAAAGTGCTTTGACCACTCATTCTTTTCCTAGATGCATCTCCAGATACAACAAAGTCTTTGAGAGTTTTTTGTGTTGGGTCAGATGTAGCACCAGCCATGCCTTCATTGAAATGAGACACCCGCAAACCTAACAAATGCAATAAAAATGCTGTCATTCTATATGCCCCATAAAGGTGTAAAGATTATATATATGTTCAAGGTTCCTAGATAACCCTACCAGTCCCCATCATTACCTAAACAGGCCACTTGAAAATTAAGAAATATTCATATATGATCCTGATGGCTGTGTATTATCACCACTACATGTAAGGATGGTAGAAACAAGAGAAAGAAATCTTACCTATCAGTCTTAAAGAGATGGGCAGTTCAGCCTTTAGCAGCTTTGAAGCATATTTTAATATGTCCTCACTTGACCAAATATATTTTTGCAAAGTCACAGCTCTGCTTCGAACCTAAATAATCGGAAATGTCAATCGACATTAGAATATGAATTAGGCAAGAATGATAACTACAGAGAGAAGGGTGGCAAGGAGTAAGAATAAGAAAAAAACACTATTAAAGGAGAATAAGTTGCAAGAAGGCATTGTGCAACAGAAAATTCTTGGTCCTCTCCTAATGAAAGCAGAAGAGATTAAGTTTATACTTTTTTATCTTTAGGGCAGCCATTTCTGGCAAAATGTTGAAACGCAAGGTGATCTCTAATACATCCAACCATGTCTTTCAAAGACAAACATTAGACAGTGGCTGTCTTTGAATTTATAACCATTGGAGCATCCTCCATCGTCTCCACCCTCCCTACCATTGACTGAACTCAATTCTTTCCACAAGAAGATCATAAGAACAGGAAAGACCTTCCATTTTTCTGCATAATAGAGAAAAGAGTAGAAAAGTATTGAAAACTACCTCAAAGGATGCAGTTTTCAATTTGAGAGTCAATGTCCGACCACGAAGCCCTTCTTTTTGCATATCAGTGCTTAACATCTCTGCAATATCAGCTGCAACATCAAAGAATTTTGGTTAATTTCCACATAATTCTACTTCAAATGTTAACAAAAACCTAATTGCAACTAGACTTTTGTCTTGATAACGAAAACGTATTACTAAATCACTGCATAATACGTCAGACAAAATGACACAGTAAAGCCAGAGATGACTAACTACTTCATTTTAAAGAATTGCAAAGCTATAAATTCACCAAGTGACTAAAATAAACAATCTGCAGTCACTTGCCCAATTTCTGATAAAGAAGTGCCTCATCATCTGTAGCAGAAAACGTTCTCTCATTACTGATACTTTTTCGGAACCTGACTTCAGGGGTTTCTGTCCCCCCAAGCCCCAGCCCCACAGATAGAAAAAAATCTGCAAAATTAGCAACACCAGCATCAGCTAATGAAAATTGTCTCCCAATTTCTTATGCAAGAGGTCCATGCATGTCTATACAATATTGTTATTTCAAATGCAGACACTGTATCCACTGCAGTGCATGTCCAGCCTGTCTATCATCCACCTGGATGAATTTTTCTTCATAATTGTTAGAGGATATTCAAATGCCCATCTTCTGCATACCTCAGTTCAACACATCCATTCATCTTCTTTTCATGTACTAATTGTTGTTATATTTTAGGGCTATTTTTTCACTCATTTACAAGCTAAAATTTTTAGCCTCAGAATTTCACAAGATTTCAAGGTGACAACCATACAAAAAATGGAAGACAATTCCAATTAATGCACTAACCTGCTGTCGAGGGAGAAAATAGTGCACAAAGGAATCCACCCTTTTGCAGCATCTCCTCACATGTTTTTATTCCTAAGACATCCCTCAGAATATGTTCAGTTACGTTACCAATGCCTCCAATCTGTAGTTCAATCATAATGTCATTTTAAGAATTTTTTCATTATAATATTCACAAAAGTGTTCCTCAAAATAAGGGGATGCATTTCACTTAAGTGGAAAAATTAAGTAAAAATACCTTTCGTATAGGAAGTGAGGAAATGAATGTCACGACTGCTGTCCTATCATTTGGCAAGACAAACTGTCCATTTGGCTTATTTATGTCTGAGCAAACCTGTGGATATACATATAGTCAAGTGCTCCTAGACTTAAGAAAACCCAGTCATGGATAAATACATAACGCAAGGCCTCACAAATTTGCATAATTATTCAAATGTATTTCCAACTCTTTTATGGTGTAACTAGCATGCACGATAGTTGATAAAGGCAAATAAATGTCTCACAAATTAAGGCCTTTACCTTCTGACAGGAATGTGAATGTCAATTCCACTTTGAGTGAGAGTAATCAAGCCCAAAGTTAAATGAAACTTTTTATGCAACTTATTGGACTGTTGCCGAAATTTCTAAAATCAGTTCAACTTAAAGAATTCACCAACTTGACACTGTTGATTAATCTTAGCCACTTCCTCAACATTTTGGTCCTACTTAGACATAGATATCCTCCAAACTCTCCTCCGAAGACTATTTGTCATCAAAATCCCTTTACATTTGAACCATGGCCAATTATTTTAACTTGCTATCCAGCAAATTTCACATAAATTCTAAGGCAGATATTACTACTATCATTTCGTACACTCCTTTTGCTCTCACAATTAGAGAAAATGAGAATACATAAATGATAAGTTCATGCGACACAAAAGAACTGCAACCATAAAAAATAAAAAATAAAAGAACTGCTGGCAGAACCTTTGCAAGTAAGCGATTTGGGGCCACTCCAGCACTACAAGTTAGACCAGTCTCTTGGTACACACTGGTTCGGAGCTCTTCAGCAATCTTGGCACAAAAAAAATACGGACGGAAATGTCAATGCTATACATGATGAAATTCCATCTAAGAAGAAAGAATAATGCACTGAGCATACTTCTCCACCAGTAATGCCCCTTTCTCTGCAGACATCGGTTATATCAAGATATGCTTCATCCAAACTAGCAGCCATGAAATGGGGATCATATTTCTGGAAAACTACATGGTAGTGCATGTACGTCAAAGATTCGCATATGACAACAACTTGCATCACAAAACATGAATTAGAAATATACAGAGTTAATGACTAACCTTTTCTTGTTAAATCACTATAATGAGTATACTTCTTGAAATCCGTAGGAACAAAAATTAACTCCGGACACAATTTACGAGCAATAAAACCAGGCATCGCAGCCCGAACCCCAAATCTCCGTGCCTACAACACATTCCAAAACCACTTCAAGATTTCATCATTTTTTAGCTTAAGAAATCAAACAACAATAATCATCATCTAAAACTAGAGCAAAATCATTTCAAACCTCATAATTAGCAGTCGAAATCATAGACAAACCACCAACAGCCATCGGCTTTCCTTTCAACAAAGGATTACTTAATGTTTCAACAGCAGCATAAAAAGCATCCATATCAACATGTAACCAAATTCTTGAAAGATCACGCGTATCCTCTAACTCTAAAATTCTTTTATCAGCTACCTAACAATAAAACAACAACAAATAAAAACACATAAATCACTACAGAACCAAAATTAAAACCCTAATCACTCTCTTCTTCCAATTACACGCAATTCGCTTACCGTCTGATGATGAGACATATCAGCTGGTGTAAGTTTCGCGCATTTTGCGCGCATATTTTCAATTTTTAATCTCATATATGCCTCTTTTTTCTCCTCATTTTGAAAATACTTTGATCCTTTGCTCATTTCATACACAATTTTTTGCACTTTCTCTTTGTCCACTCCCTCCATACCTAAAAAAATCCCAAAAAATTATTAAAATTAATGAAATTCATCGCATTATTCACATAATTGCAAAGATTATTGAATTTTAATGGGGAATTTGAAGGAATTGAAGCTACCAGCTTTGGCGTTGGTGTAAACAGTGTGATAAGACTGCCATGGCTTTGGATTGTTGTTTTCGGACGACGTCGTTTCGGTGTTTTCCATCTGTGTAACTGTAACTGTAATCTCTCTGTGTTTTGCTGTTGCTTTTTGTTGTGATTTGCAGCATAACAAAACTTGCTTGAGAAGGATTCCTCAAAAACAACTTGCTTGAGAAGGAGAAGGAAGAGAAAAAGGAGGGAAATGTAAGTTATGGGCCTTAAAAGGCCCGCCAAATTTTGAACAAGCCTAATAATGGATTAACTACTTTGGGGTTGGGCTTCATTGTCTTTGGCATAATAGTTCAAAACTAATTAGGTTATAGTTTTGAGGGTAGTTTTTTTTTTGGCTTTTAACATATTTACCCTAAAAACATACCTCAATAATAAAAATATCCATTATTTTCATTAATCACAAGTGTGCCCCTTTTTTTCCAAAAATATTATACGACTACCTCCTCTTCCTTCTGTTGCGCTCTTCCTTCGTTAATTCACATGTTAATCCTCTAAATATATCTCTCTCTCACTCTTTTTTCACTGCTATCTGCAATTCCTTGCATACACAAAAAAGAGACATAATTTTGATCTATGTTTGGTGGGAGTTCCGACCATGACTACCGGTGGTGGTAACCAGTTGATCTCCGTTCATCCTGATGAGCTCAAGTTCATTTGTACGTTTTTTTTTCTTTCTCTGTATAAATGATTCGATGCAATCGAGGAGGAGGAGGAGGATGTTTTCATTGCTTAATTCTGATTGATTGATGTTTGGCTCCTGCCATGGAAGCTTCGAGTACTTCTAAGTTTTTCAATCTTGAATCAATTGCCAGATTTAAAGGTTTTTGTGGTTTTCGAATTGAAAATGATGTGGTATGTTGACTTACAGATTTGCTTCTATTTTTTTGCAGTAAAATGGTCTGAGAGTCATTGTATTGCATTACATTTTTTTAGCAAATGCAACCACAGATATATTCTGTAACTGATGCTGGCTTCCAAGATGCTAATCTGAAATCAATTAATGCCTTTTGTGTTGTTGCTAATGCTCTTTCTTTACTTTGTAATACTTGCAGTATACCACTGCCGACGATTGCAACAATATGACTAAGTGCCCTCGAGAGGTTTGGGAGATTGAAGCAGTAATAGCTGGAGTACCATGGCTGCTTAACAGAGACATGAAGGTTAATAACAGACCTTCTTATTGATAACAATGAGCCAGGTTGGCAAATTGCTATCGAGGTCCCGAAGTTTGAAAAAGGTTAGCAAGTTTAATATCACTATTTGCAATTTTGTAAGCAATGTTAGATATGATTTGTTTACAAACCTTTCCTTTATTTTTTAGTAAATGTGAAGATGATAAGTGAGTTGAAGATGTTAGCTCGCTTAGATGAAACTGGCTGCTGAATTATAAGTTCTTTGGAAGATAATCTTTTTGTTTCATATCTGTGGTGTATTTTTTACCTTTGGCAGCGGCTAGCCGTCGCAAGCCTCCAACTTGAATTGTGTGTTGCAGTGAAACTGAATGCTAATAGCTCTCACTTATTGGTTGCTTAATTAGGTGAAGATTACATACGTCCACTGGGAAACCTTTGTGGACTCTGTTTGTGTTTGTCCAGGATGAAGAATAGTTTTGGTTTTGATTCATTATCCCATCTCAAAAAACCAAATTCATGTTGGACTTTTGATTAGATTCAATTCACTTTCAACTGTCAGTAACTTAAACTCTTAAAGCTATGCCTACATAGCCACGACACGATGACCGCGAAAGAGCTCAGTTCCAATGCAATAAGCATTTTATGGTATTCAAAATCCATATAAGAACGTGCAAAAGATTTCATCTTCATTATTTGCTAACTGTGGATAATGCACATATTATAAGAAGTTGACACATGTTGAGCCCCTAAGTGACACTTGTGCTTTGTTTCTTCTTCCATGGAGCAGTTGATTTCCTCCCTTTTATCGTTTCTTTCATGATTTTGCTTCTGGGTATTTTTGCAGATTAAGTTCTTCTGCCTAATCAATTGTTGCAAGTACAATCCTCATTTTCATCATTTTATTTTTAGTTCAATATCAAACATTTGGCATTGATAAATGTTCAGTTCTGTTGTTTTATTAGGTTTTTTTAGTTTATTTGATTTGCTTAAAAAAATAGAGTATAAGAACATTCCAGCCATGTAGTTGCTAATTTATTGATTATGTCAATGCTTTCAAAATGGTGACTTGCAAATTTTAGTTACGTGCATACCATTTGCTGCTCTAAACATAATTCAGATGCTCATAAATGAACCACATTTCCTCATCATCTTCCATATGTGGCTTAACTTAGACTCAAGAAAACAAGAAAATAAGGGGAAGAAAAAATATGGGATTTGATTTAAGAAAATAAGTAAACAAGAACAAGAACAGAGCAAAAATGAAATACTAAAATCAAGAAACAGAAAAAACAAAGAGAAGATTTGATTCAAGAATTAGAATAACAAATCCAAGAAACTGAACAAGAGGGAAAATAGTTGAGAAAATGATTCAAGAATCAGAAAAAAATTAAGAAATAACCCAAGAGATGAGGAGGGAATATGAGAAACAACTAGCTTTTAATATGTGTGTATGTGTGTGTGTGTGTGTATATAGATATATATTGCTTAATGGTGTCATCATTATTAAGAATAAATAGAGACACAAGTAAAAGCGCACATTTCTCTTGCAGATAGTGGAGCATGTGGCAGACCTGAAATCACCTTAGAATTGTCCTTATGTAAGGCCAACCATGCGACATTTGGTTGACATGACATCCATTTATAAAAGATCAGATGAAAAAGATGTGAGCTTGTGATGGATCTTCATATAACAGGTGCTAACCAGTGCCTAACTTATTGTACATGAACCATGTAACCGATGTAAGAAAACAACAAATGTTTAACAGGCATGGATTGAATCTAGGCATTACCATGTTTCCATCGTGTCCACCGAATGATATTGGTATTTTCTTTTAGTCATCGTATTGAAAAATTTTAGTCCAGTTTATATATATATTTTTTTTTTAAAATGAAAGTCTCAGCACCATAACAATATTCAAAACTTAGCACTTCAATTAATTTTTTAACAATTAAATTTATCCATTATTCAATTAACATGGTAAAATTCAAGCTCAAATGTAAGTATATATGATTTTTTTTCTTTTATATAATTTTATATTTTCTGTAC
>CATIWO010146576.1:0-12164 GCA_949673435.1 Macaranga tanarius | reverse complement strand
ATTTCGAGCGTGCTACCAACTTTGGAGTTTGTAAGTGTTACAATATCTCTTAGTTGTAGGACTTCTCCTTGCTATCTTGTTTTGATTGGCATGTTAAAATATATGTTGGTCATTATGCATATTTAGCTATATAAGAGTGCATGTGATATGATTTATGGGCATGAAAGTGTCGTGTGTTGATGCAAATGTTGCATGCAATGAAAAATTTTTAAATTCCATATTTTCATTGTTCTCCACACATACTTTCCTTTAAAAATATAGTAGAAGATAAAAACCTTCAACTTTCTTTGCATCGACGAACTCAAACCTTAGGTATATTAAACCTAAGACCCTTCGTTACAAACTGATCAAATCGAATTTTAGGTGTAAAATTTAATTGCTATGATTAACTCAAACCTTAGGTATATTAAACCTAAAACCCTTTGTTACAAATCATTCAATCAAACCACATCTAATACCAAACACAAATATTTTTTTTTTATGAAACCACAAAAAAAAAAAAAAAAAACTCTGAAACAAAACTAAGGATACGTAGCTTATACAAGAGCCTAAGCTCTGATACCAAATGGATATAACCCTTTGCTAATCTAACTAACAAGAACTATAACAATCTATTGGATCCTTGCCTAAGGATCAATTTAGCATAAACCAAAGGAATTAGAACCCTTTTCTTATCTAACAACTAAGAACTCTAATTATCAAAAGGTGAATTCACAACTCAATCATGAAGTAAATTCAAAACAAAGTTCTCACAACAACTTAAGGAAAATTCTATAATTTTTATTAATAATCCACGGCTTACCAAATTACATAAAATAATGCCCTTATACAAGCTTACCAAACTGCAAAATAAACATAATTAATTTTTAAACTAAATAATGTAACATAATACTATTTAAATAAGAAGACATAATTCTACATAAATAAGAAATATAATCCTATCCAAAATTGGATTTATATGTACAACAAGTTGTAACGCGTTTTTGACCAAGATGAAGGCCGAATTAACTTAACCCCTTCCTTTATTAGAAAAGATTTGTCCTCAAATCTTCGCCTTCTATGTAATGATTTTTTTTATTTAATTTTTTAAAAAAATTCTTTAAGAATGACTTAATAACATAAAGACATAAAAGAAACAAATTGATTTAAAAAACACATTTTATAATTATTTTTTTATAAAAAATAATAAAAATAAAAATTTATTTTGACTAAAATTCAATAAAAAATATATGGTAGAAGATAAAAACCTTAAGCCTTCTTTGTATCAATGAACTTAAACTTTAGGTATATTAAACCTAAAACCCTTCATTACAAACTGATCAAATCAAATTTTAGGCGTAAAATTTAATTGATATGGTTAACTTAAACCTTAGGGATACTAAACCTAAGACCCTTTGTTACAAATCATTCAATCAAACCAAATCTAATACCAAACACAAATATATTTTTTTTGAAACCACAAAAAAAAAAGACTCTGAAACAAAACTAAGGATACGTAGCTTATACAAGAGCCTAAGCTCTAATACCAAATAGATATAACCCTCTGCTAATCTAACTAGCAAGAATTATAACAATCTATTGGATCCTTGCCCAAGGATCAATCTAGCATAAACCAAAGGAATTAGAACCCTTTTGTTATCTAACAACTAAGAACTCTAATTTTCAAAGGGTGAATTCACAACTCAATCAATAAGTAAATTCAAAACAAAGTTCTCACAACAGCTTAAGGAAAATTCTCTAATTTTTATTAATAATCCATGGCTTACCAGATTACAAAAAATAATGCCTTTATACAGGCTTAACAAACCGCAAAATGAACCTAATTAATTTTTAAACTAAATAATGTAACATAATACTATTTAAATAAAAAGACATAATTCTACATAAATAAAAAATATAATGCTATCCAAATTTGGATTTACATATACAGCAAGTTGTAACACATTTTTGACCAAGATGAAGGCCGAATTAACTCAAGCCCTCCCTTTATTAGAAAAGATTTGTCCTCAAATTTCGCCTTCTATGTAATGATTTTTTTAATTAATTTTTTAAAAAATTCTTTAAGAGTGACTTAATAACATAAAGACAAAAAAGAAAAAAACATTTAAAAAACATTTTACAATTATTTTTTAAAAAAAATAATAAAAAATGAAAATTTTATTTTAACTAAAATTCAAAAACAAATATGGTAGAAGATAAAAACATTAAACCTTCTTTATATCAACGAACTCAAACCTTAGGTATATTAAACCTAAAACCCTTCGTTACAATTTGATCAAATCGAATTTTAGGTGTAAAATTTAATTGATATAATTAACTCAAACCTTAGGTATATGAAATCTAAGACCCCTTGTTACAAATCATTCTTGAAACCACACCAAAAAAATAAATAAAACTCTAAAACAAAACTAAGGATATGTAGCTTATACTATAGTCTAAGCTCTGATAATAAATAGATATAATCTTTTACTAATCTAATTAGCAAGAACTATAACAATCTATTGGATCCTTGCCAAAGGATCTATCTAGCATAAACCAAAGGAATTAGAACCCATATATATTAATGAAAAATTATACAGTTTTCTTTTACTGGCCCAAAATTTTGTGGCCCATCTCAAACCGAGCCCAAACCAAATTTTTGAACCCATCTTTTTCAAATTTTTTTCCTCTTCGGATTTCGGTTTCATAGCATTTTTGGTTCGGTTCGGCTTCATCTTGCATATATATTCAAACCAATCTGTTTGACATATTTCTCAACCGACCCGACCGACCCGAACCGATGAACACCCTTAGGCTTGAGTTAATTCGGCCTTTATCTTAGTCAAAAATGCGTTACAACTTACTGTATATGTAAATCCAAATTTGGATAGGATTATATTTCTTATTTATGTAGAATTATGTCTTCTTATTTAAATAGTATTATGTTACATTGTTTACTTTAAAATTTTATTAGGTTTATTTTACAGTTTGTTAAGCTTATATAAAGGCATTATTTTATGTAATTTGGTAAGCCATGGATTATTAATAAAAATTAGAGAATTTTCCTTTAAGTTGTTGTGAGAACTTTGTTTTGAATTTAATTCTTGATTGAGTTGTGAATTCACCATTTGATAATTAGAGTTCTTAGTTATTAGATAACAAAAGGGTTCTAATTCCTTTAGTTAATGCTATATCGATCCTTGGCCAAGGATCCAATAAATTGTTATAGTTCTTGCTAATTAGATTAGCAAAGGGTTATATATATTTAGTATCAGAGCTTAGAATCTAGTATTAGCTACGTATCCTTAGTTTTGTTTCAAAGTTTTATTTTTTTTATGGTTTTTTAAAAAATATATTTGTGTTTGATATTATATTTGGTTTGATTGAATGATTTATAACAAAGGGTTTTAGGTTTAATATACCTAAGGTTTGAGTTAATCATATCAATTAAATTTTATACCTAAAATTGGATTTGATTAATTTGTAATGAAGGGTCTTAGGTTTAATATACCTAAGGTTTAAGTTTTTGATACAAAGAAGGTTTAAGGTTTTTATCTTCTATCATATTTTTTTTATTTAAATTTTAGTCAAAATAAATTTTTATTTTTTTAAAAACAAAATTCTCAAGTGTTTTTTTTAAATCTATTTTTTTTCTTTTATGTCTTTATGTTATTGAGTCATTCTTAAAGAATTTTAAAAAAAATTAATTAAAAAAATTAATTACATACAAGGTGAAGATTTGAGGAGAAATCTTTTCTAATAATGGGAGCGCTTGAGTTAATTCGGCCTTCATCTTGGTCAAAAATGCGTTAAAACTTGCTATACATGTAAATCCAAATTTGGATAGGATTATATTTATTCTTTATATAGAATTGTGTCTTCTTATTTAAATAGTATTATGTTACATTGTTTTGTTTAAAAATTAATTAGGTTTATTTTACGATTTGTTACGCCTTTATAAAGGCATTATTTTATGTAATTTGGTAGGCCATGGATTATTAATAAAAATTAGAGAATTTTCCTTAAGTTGTTATGAGAACTTTGTTTTGAATTTACTTCTTGATTGAGTTTTGAATTCACCCTTTGATAATTAGAGTTCTTAGTTGTTAGGTAACAAAATCGTTATAATTCCTTTGGTTTATGCTAGATAGGTCCTTGGGCGAGGATCCAATATATTGTTATAGTTCTTGCTAATTAGATTAACAAAAGGTTATATCTATTTGGTATCAGAGCTTAGGCTCTAGTATAAGCTACGTATCCTTAGTTTTGTTTCAGAGTTTTATTTATTTTTTGTGTGGTTTCAAAAAAAATATATTTATATTTGGTATTAGATTTGGTTTAATTGAATGATTTGTAACAAAGGGTCTTAGATTTAATATACCTAAGGTTTGAGTTAATCATATCAATTAATTTTACACCTAAAATTCGATTTGATTAATTTATAATGAAGGGTCTTAGGTTTAATATACCTAAGGTTTGAGTTCGTTGATACAAAGAGGGTTTAAGGTTTTTATCTTCTATCATATTTTTTTATTGAATTTTAGTCAAAATAAATTTTTATTTTTTTTTAAAAAAATAATTCTAAATTGTTTTTTTTTAAATCTATTTTTTTTTCTTTTGTGTCTTTTATGTTATTGTGTCACTCTTAAAGAATTTTAAAACAAATTAGTTAAAGAAATTAATTACTTAGAAGGCGAAGATTTGAGGATAAAACTTTTCTAATAAAGGGAGGGCCTGAGTTAATTCGGCCTTCATCTTGGTCAAACACGTGTTAAAACTTGCTGTACATGTAAATCCAAATTTGGATAGGACTATATTTCTTATTTATGTAGAATTGTGTCTTTTTATTTAAATAGTATTATGTTACATTATTTTATTTGAAAATTAATTAGGTTTATTTTACGGTTTGTTAAGCCTTTATAAAGGCATTATTTTATATAATTTGGTAAGCCGTGGATTATTAGTAAAAATTAGAGAATTTTCCTTAAGTTGTTGCGAGAACTTTGTTTTGAATTTACTTCTTGATTGAGTTGTGAATTCATCCTTTGATAATTAGAGTTCTTAGTTGTTAGATAACAAAAGGGTTATAATTCCTTTGGTTTATGCTAGATAGATCCTTGGGCAATGATCCAATAGATTGTTATAGTTCTTGCTAATTAGATTAGCAAAATGTTATATCTATTTGGTATCAGAGCTTAGGCTCCAGTATAAGCTACGTATCCTTAGTTTTGTTTCAGAGTTTTATTTTTTTTTGTGGTTTCAAAAAAAAAATATATTTGTGTTTAGTATTAGAATTGGTTTGATTGAATGGTTTGTAACAAAGGGTTTTAGGTTTAATATACCTAAGGTTTTAGTTAATCATATCAATTAAATTTTATACCTAAAATTCGATTTGATCAATTTGTAACGAAGGGTCTTAGGTTTAATATACCTAAGGTTTGAGTTTGTTAATACAAAGAAGGTTTAAGGTTTTCATCTTCTACCATATTTTTTTAATTCAATTTTAGTCAAAATAAATTTTTATCTTTTTATTATTTTTTTTAAAAATTAATTCTAAAATGTATTTTTTTAAATCTATATTATTCTTTTGTGTGTTTATGTTATTGAGTCATTCTTAAAAAATTTTAAAACGAATTAATTTCATAGAAGGTGAAGATCTCAGGACAAATCTTTTCTAATAAAGGAAGGGCTTGAGTTAATTCGACCTTCATCTTGGTAAAAAGCGTATTACAACTTGTTGTATATGCAAATCCAAATTTGGATAGGATTATATTTCTTATTTATGTAGAATTATGTCTTCTTATTTAAATAGTATTATGCTACATTGTTTAGTTTAAAAATTAATTAGGTTTATTTTACGGTTTGTTAAGCCAATATGAAGGCATTATTTTATGTAATTTGGTAAGCCATGGATGATTAATAAAAATTAGAGAATTTTCCTTAAGTTCTTGTGAGAACTTTGTTTTGAATTTGCTTCTTGATTGATTTGTGAATTCACCCTTTGAAAATTAGTATTCTTAGTTGTTAGATAACTAAAGGGTTCTAATTCCTTTGGTTTATGCTAATAGATTGTTATAGTTTTTGCTAATTAGATCAGCAAAAGGTTATATCCATTTGGTATTAGAGGTTAGGCTCTAGTATAAGCTACGTATCCTTAGTTTTGTTTCAGAGTTTTATTTATTTATTTTTTTTTTTGTGTGGTTTCAAAAAATATATATTTGTGTTTGGTATTATATTTGGTTTAATTGAATGATTTGTAACAAAGGGTCTTAAGTTTAATATATCTAAGATTTAGCTTAATCATATCAATTAAATTTTACACTTAAATTCGATTTGATCAATTTGTAATAAAGGGTCTTAGGTTTAATATACCTAAGGTTTGAGTTCATTGATACAAAGAAGGTTTAAGGTTTTTATCTTCTATCATATTTTTTTATTGAATTTTAGTCAAAATAAATTTTTTATTTTTTAAAAAAAACAATAATTCTAAAGTGTTTTTTTAAATCTATTTTTTTCTTTTGTGTCTTAATGTTAATAGTCATTCTTAAAGAATTTTAAAACAAATTAATTAAAAAAATTAATAACTTAGAAGGCGAAGATTTGAGGACAAATCTTTTCTAATAAAGGGAGGGTTGAGTTAATTCGGCCTTCATCTTGGTCAAAAACACGTTAAAACTTGCTGTACATGTAAATCCAAATTTAGATAGGATTATATTTCTTATTTTTGTAGAATTGTGTCTTCTTATTTAAATAGCATTATGTTAGATTGTTTTGTTTAAAAATTAATTAGGTTTATTTTACGGTTTGTTAAGCCTTTATGAAGGTATTATTTTATGTAATTTGGTAAGCCATGGATTATTAATAAAAATTAGCAAATTTTCCTTAAGTTGTTTGTGAGAACCTTTTTTTGAATTTACTTCTTAATTGAGTTATGAATTCACCCTTTTATAATTAGAGTTCTTAGTTGTTAGATAACAAAATGATTATAATTCCTTTGGTTTATGCTAGATAGATCCTTGGGCGAGGATCCAATAGATTGTTATAGTTCTAACTAATTAGATTAGCAAAAGGTTATATCTATTTGGTACCAAAGCTTAGGCTCTAGTATAAGCTACGTATCCATAGTTTTGTTTCAGAGTTTTACTTTTTTTTTTGTGTTGTTTCAAAAAAATTATATTTATGTTTGGTATTAGATTTGGTTTGATTGAATGATTTGTAACAAAAGGTCTTAGGTTTAATATGCCTAAGGTTTGAATTAATCATATCAATTAAATTTTATGCCTAAAATTTAATCATATCAATTAAATTTGATCAATTTATAACGAAGGGTCTTAGGTTTAATATACTTAAGGTTTGAGTTCATTGATACAAAGAAGTTTTAAGGTTTTCAACTTCTACCATTTTTTATTGAATTTTAGCCAAAATAAATTTTTATTTTTTATTATTTTTTTTAAAAAATAATTGTAAAATGTTTTTTTTTAAATTTGTTTCAATTACCAAACACTGAGCCTACACCACCTTCAATCATAAAATCACTAAATGTAGACTTGAAACCTTTACCCCAACATTTGAGGTACACTTTTCTTAGTGAAAATCAAACTTTACCCATGATTATATCCTCTAAACTCACCCAAGACCAAAAGGACTTGCTTGTGAAGATGCTTAAGAGAAGAATAAGAGCAATTGGTTGGCAAATTTCTGACATTAGAGGTATAAGTCTATCTTATTACATGCAGAAAATTCTTATGGAAGAAGGACATAAGTCAACCATTGAAAGGCGAAGAAGGCTCAATCCAAACATATAAGAAGTGGTTAAGAAGGAAGTGGTCAAGCTATTAGATGCTGGAATTATTTACCTAATTTCAGACAGTTCATAGGTAAGTCCGGTCCAGTGTGTAGTGAATGGATGGAGAGTGTGCATTAACTATAAGAAGCTGAATTTAACTACTAGGAAGGATCACTTTCCACTACCATTCATTGATTAAATGTTGGAAAGGATAGGAGGACATGCTTTCTATTGCTTCTTGGATGGCTATTCAGGATACAATTAGATTGCAATTGCTCCAGAGGATTAAGAGAAGATGATATTCACATGTCTTTATGGCACATTTGCTTATAGAAGGATGCCATTTGGATTATGCAATGCTCCATCAACATTCCAAAGGTGCATGATGGCCATATTTTTAGAGTTGGTAGAAGAGATCATGAATGTTTTCATTGATGACTTTTCTGTCTATGGAAACTATTTTGAAGGGTGTTTAGAGAGTTTGGAGCAAGTTCTTGCACGCTATAAAGAGACGAACTTGGTGCTGAATTGGGAAAAATGTCATTTCATGGTAAAAGAAGGAATTGTGCTTGGTTATAAAATATCAGCACAAGGGATTGAAGTTGATAATGAAAAAGTGGAGACCATTGAAAAGCTTTAGTATCCCACTAATGTCAAAGGAGTTAGAAGTTTCCTAGGACTTGTAGGCTTTTACAGGTGATTCATTAAGGATTTTTCACAAATTTCTAAACCTCTTTGTAAGTTACTTGAAAAAGATTATTCTTTTGATTTTACTGATGGATGTAAATTGGCTTTTGACAGGTTAAAAAAACATTGATTTCAGCCCCTATAGTTGTATCACCTGATTAGAATCTTCTATTCGAATTGATGTATGATTCAAGTGAACATGCAATAGGAGCAGTGCTTGGCCAAAGAAAGGAGAATAAACTTCATGTCATCTACTATGCAAGTAGAACATTGAATGATGCACAGCTCAACTATGCAACAACCGAGAAGGAGATGCTAGCAGTAATTTTTGCTTTTGACAAATTTGGATCTTATCTTCTTGGTTCTAAAGTTATTGTACACACAGATCATGCAACATTGAAGTACCTCTTGAACAAAAATGACTCAAAGCCAAGGCTCATAAGATGGGTGCTTCTTTTATAAGAGTTTAACATTGAAATTAGAGATAAAAAAGGATCAGAGAATATGGTAGCTGATCATCTCTCAGGATTAGAGCTGCAGCGGGATGAAAACTATGAAGAGGAACCTATCCAAGAGTTATTTCCAGATGAGATGCTTTTAGCAATCAGAAGCATAAATGCTCCTTGGTTCACTAACATAGCTAATTTCATCTCAAGTGGGAAATTTCCAATGGAATTTAATAGTCAATAAAGGAAGAAGCTTATTTATGACTCTAAGTTCTATTTGTAGGATGATCCATATCTCTGGAAGCTATGCAGTGATGGCATAATAAGAAGATACGTAGAAGATAAAGAAACAGGCTCTATATTGTAACATTGTCATGGTATGGAATATGGTGGCCATTATGGTTCATAAAGAACAGCTGCTAAGATTCTTGAAGTAGGCTTCTATTGGCCTATACTCTTCTAGGATACTAAAAAATTTATACTCAGCTGTGATACATGCCAAAGGAGTGGCAACATTTCAAAGAAGGATGAAATGCTTCAATTAGGCATTCAAGAGGTAGAAATATTTAATGTTTGGGGCATAGATTTTATAAGGCCATTTCCTATGCCAGACATAAATAAGTATATACTTGTTTGTGTGGATTATGTATCAAAATAGATGGAAGCTCAAGCATGTGAAGTTAATGATGCAAGAGTAGTTTGCAAATTCTTGAGGAAACTCTTTTCAAGGTTTGGAATGCCTCGAGCTATAATAAGTGATGGAGGAACACATTTTTGCAACAAAAATATAGAAGCACTGTTAGCTCGTTATAGAGTGAAACATAAGATAGCCACCCCATATTATCCACAAATAAGTGGGCAAGTTGAGGTCAATAATAGAGAATTGAAAAGAATTTTAGAAAAAACAGTGAGTAAGCTAAGAAAAGAATGGGCAAGGAAGCTTGATGATGCTTTTTAGGCATATAGAATAGCATATAAAACACCTATTGGAATGTCTCCATATAGGTTGATTTATGGTAAAGCATATCATCTTCTTATAGAAATTGAGCACAAGGCTTACTGGGTGATCAAAGCTTTAAACTATAACTTTAAGAAATCTACTAATAAGAGACTTATATAGTTAAATGAATTGGATGAAATCTGAGAAACAACATATGAGAACTCAAGGATACACAAGGAGTGCACAAAAAAATGGCATGACGTAAAAGTAAATATCAAGAAGTTCAAATAAGGTGATCAAGTGTTGCTGTTCAATTCAAGGCTCAGGCTCTTCCCTTGAAAACTCAAGAGTAGATGGTCGGAACCATTTATGGTGACCCATGAATATCCCTATGGAGCCGTAGAGTCATGCAACACTCGAGGAGAAAAATTTTAAGTAAATGGGAAAGGATTAAAGTTGTATTATGGTGGCGGCACATTAGAGAAATTTTGCCAATGTACCTATTTAACTTGAACATCATAGGGGTCTAGCTCATGGACCTTAAAGAGCATTTATTGGGGGCTCAACCAAGCTTTTCTTTTCATTTTTATTTCAATTTTCTTTGTTTTAGTTTTAGCTTTAATTATGTTTTGAGTTATGAATTCTTTTTATTTTTTTATTTTTCAGGAAGTGAAGAGGAGGAGCTATAGAAAAGATAAGGATTTGAAGAAGAGGTAAGGTAACTTCACTTTTATATGGATCTTTAATGGTTGTTATACTATGTTTGAAATTAGTGATTATTATATGTGTTGTGCAAATAGGCATGTTGCGCACCCTACTACATAGCCACAAGACCTGATTCAGCTAAAATGATCTTAAGAAATTTGAGTCAGGCATGGCCATGCTTGTTTCCTGCACGGCCATGCCAAAAGAGACTTCAAAAATTTGAATCAGGCACGACCCTACAGAAATCGAGCATGGCCATGCAAAAAGCAACCAGTCCTAAGCAAAACTTGAGTCAGGCATGGCCATGCCAAATTCACGCACAGCCATGGCACATTTTGGGATTTTGAAATTATGCACGACTCTTAAGGTTTCTAAAGTGGTCAAATCCCTAATTTCCTATACTCTTCCACTACCCACAAGTTCCCAAACCTTTTACACTTCTCTAAAACCTAAGGTTTTTCAATTTGACTCCTTTTTCAATTCCCAACCCTTTAATTTCCCACATTTAATCTTTTCTAAATCTCCCTCTCTCTATTTAAACTATTTTTCTCTTCTCCGCCCATACACATCAAATTCTTCCTCTTCTTACTATTGTTCATCCCTTCTTTTCCTCTCTTAAATACTTCTACTTAGCAAGCGTTCTTCTTCAATTCAACATTATGGAAAGAGAACCAAAAAAGAAAACAATTGCCTCCAAGAAATCAACACGTAAATCAAAGAGGAAGTGTAGAGGAAGCTCTGGTAATCCGGGTGGGGATAAAGAAAGAATGTAAAGCCTTTTCCTCCCACTATTCAATTTAGGCATGAGGGGTAAAGGAAGAAGCTTGAATAAATACTATCTAGGAAAATTGTTCCCAATAAGTACATGAGTGTTAGTCTAGAAGTGCCCCAGGGCCATTATGTATGTAAACATTGTATATTAATCCCGTGGCAATAAAATATTCTTTTAGACAAAGTGTTTATTTATTTGAATATTTACCTTTAGTATTATGTTAAATGAGTTTATTATCAAGAGTTGATAATATGAGTGACAAACTCATTTAGTACATATACAATGTTCATAGTTGATCGGTATATGATACTGATAGTGGGAGGTAGTGAGTCTCATGCTACTTAATATGAGATATCATAATAGACATATGGATACTCATGTGATGAGTGGATCGAACAGTGACTTAAGATTTGTGATTGCCTGGGAATTCACTTTAGTCAACAATCACAATCTTGGGCATAATTATGCATATGGTCCTTTGACCTGAGGTGACACGGTCATCCACATATAGTTGATTAGAGTTTGTTACCACTTACATACCTATGCTAGCCACGTATGGGTATATGGCGTGTGGTGGTTCTAGTTCGTTATATGTAGGGATGAGTGATCGACCAAGATGGAATTCATTACCTGGAGTAAACCGGGATAAGATCCTATGCTATCTAAGTTATTCTTAATGAATAAGTACCTGGCCAGGTCAAACTCAACTTACCCGAAAAAAGTTTCGGTGCTAGAAAAGAGTTTCTAGTAATAGTCATGTTTTATCAAGAATTGAACTTAAGATGAGGTCATATGATAGAGGCAATTAGAGTTTGACTAAACCTTAACTCTAGCCAATATCGGGATCTT
>CATIWO010146575.1:0-19575 GCA_949673435.1 Macaranga tanarius | reverse complement strand
AATACATCTCCACATAATACTAATTAACTCCAAATCATTTATTCAAACAATTGATAATTAACTCAAATCACCAAATTTAATTAACTGAAGTAATAACATTCTTAATTGTTATTAATGAACAGTAATCCGGTTCTAGGACACGGATGTTATATAGGTAATTTGTATATTAATACATATAATTTTAAAATATTTTCATATTATGGGTCAAAATTTTTTGAAATATTTCATTATTTATATAATATGTTAATATACATATAAATAATATTATTTTAAATCCTTTAAATTATTTATATGTTAAAAATTGTTACTATTTTACTATTAATATAATATATTATTATTTTTAAATTTAAACACATAAATTTAAATTATTTAATTTTATACATTTTTATAAATTTATATTTAACTATCATAAAAAATATTTTACTAATATAAGTATTATAATACTTCAAAAATTTTGATATATAATATTAAAATATTTTAATATTATATGTTATATACAAATGTCATGCACAAATTAATATTATAAGCAAATAAAATAAATTTTAATATTTCAAAATTAATAAAAATTAGTAGCGAATAAATAAACTATCTAGTAATATAATATATTAAAATAAATTTAGGCCTTAAATAATAATATGTTTTTAAAAATAATTTTTCATTTTTCATTAAATGTGTTTATGAATATATGGACTAATTTGTTAAGTAATTAAACTATTAAGGGTCTTTTGTAATTTTATTGTAATTTTTGCTTACATCTCAGACAATAAGAGTGTAAATGAAATTTTTAGGGCCAAATTAACCTTTATTGTAAAGTTCAAGGGTAAATTGATGAAAAAAGTCAAACAAAAAAAAGACAATTTAAACATTTTCAAAACGTTAAAGGGGCAAATAAAACCTTATTCCAATAATTTAACGAGTCATTCTATAGTACAAATAGTTGTATTTATACAGCTGAAATTAAGACAGTTATATTAAAATTTAATTAATTATAACCACTGATATATTTTACATGTATTAATACATCAAGATAATTAATGGTTGTAATTAAATAAAAATTAATCTAATAGTTGTAATTTCATTTTGTAAGATATATACATCCATAACTTATAAAACTCCTATTAGAAGTCTACTTCCTACTCTTTTATAGTGTATGGGTTTTATGTTTTGTACGTAACATAACCCAGGGATAACCTAACAATAAGGCATAACAAAAAATTCTCTCTGCATAATTTTTTCCTCCTTCTTCTTCCACACAAAAATATTCTGTGTATTTTTCATTCAATATCATTCCATTGATATTTAGATTATGAAGACATAGCCTTTTCTCTAGTAGTTAAGGCTCCGATCAACATATATACTAAGGTTTCCGCTGCTGGAGAAAAGGGTCAGTATTCTAAATTTTTTTGTGATTTATTGTTCTTCCCTGTTTTTTATTTCAAAAATAAAATAAATATAATATCACATTTTTGTTTCTATTTTTATTTTTTTTCAATTTATCAATTATTTATGCATGAAATTTTTAAGGCATTGATTTCTTTAGACTAGGAACTTTAATTTTGTTCTTTTAATTATTTCCACAATTCTTCAAATATATATAATTAATTCAAATCAATATCATGATTTCCAAAAAATATAAAAATAAATAATCACAATAAAATTTAAATTTTACTACAATAACTGAGTTATAACTAAAAGATGTATTTAAAATTATATTTTAAAAGTTCACAAAATAAATATTTTAATTTAAAATAATATGAAAGTTCATAAAATCAAATTATAAATCAAATCATAAGTTTGTAAAATTTTACAAGCAGATTAATTACCATGACTTAGTATTATATCACATAACAACACATTAATAATTTGTTGAGTAAAAACAATTGGAATTTTGATAGTTTAGGAATCAAATAAATTTTATATGAAAATTAAAATAAATTTGGATTTTTATCAATAAAACATTTAAATAAATAGTATTAATTAATTTTTGATTTATAAATAAATATATTTTTTTAATCTTTAAAAAAGTTAAAGAAAAATAATAGAATTGAAAAGTAAAAAATTGAACAGGCTCAAACAAGGAAAAATGCACATGTAAGCAAAATATATATATATATATTTTTGAGATAGTGAATAATGCAGTTATTTAGTTTAACGAAAGTTTAACGAAAAGAAGAGGAGGGGTATTCATGTAAAATTGACTTATAGAGGAGTGCAAGCAAAATATAAGGGAGTGGGAATAGTGCTTCCCTGGACCCTATTATGTAACTATTTTTACGGTTTGGGCTAGACATTCTCCACGTGCATGAACCTGTTAGGTAACTATTTGAATAGTTTGGGCTAGATGCTATCGCATAAAAATAGCCGAAAACTAAATTACTGAATTGAACTAGTTGGTTAGGTTTGATTTTTATAAATAAAATACTAATTCGGTTTTTAGAGTAAAAAATAGATAAAAATCGAACCGAACCAAACTTTAGTATATTCTAAAATTTTATATATATTTATAGTTCGGTTTGATTGGTTTATTACTAATATTTTAAATTTTATTAATAATATTAGTTTCTAAATATATAAAACTCTTAATAAAATTATTTACTACCAAAAAAATTCAAACAAAATGTATTTAAATATATTTTAGAGAATCGGTTCATTCGATTTTTTTTAAAAAATAAATAAATAAAATAAGTATAAAAAATTAACATTAATATATCTTATAAATCTTATTAGAATATTGTAAAATTATATAAATAAAATAACTTTAAAATTAAAAAGTGAAAAGAATATTAAAAAAAGAAAAAATAATCGAACCGAACTGAAAAAATTCAGTTCGGTTCAGTTTGGTTTTAAGATTTTTTACACCGAACCGATATAGGTTTGGTTCAATTTGGTTTTAGTCATTTTTGAACTGAACCGAACCGACTTTTGCTCACCCTTAAATTTGGATGCCAGGCAATTATAATGGATTAGAGACGCATGGTAGGGGTATGCATATTCGACCGACGACCTGTCAGCGTGAGCATTGAATTAATTTTGCCACAATGGTTGGAACATAAGCATCAACTAAACAAATATAGGCGTGGTCCATGTGTTCAAGCCATGAGAACAGAAGAGGGCTAACTATATCTATATATACATTTTTGGTGCAAAGAGATTATTATTATTATTATGTGGACCAATCCACATCATTCTCTTGCAAAAACAATGAAGTTTATATATCCATATGATTTTTCTTTTTGAATTTTTTTTATTTTAGACTATTTTATATTAGTCTAAATTTTTTTAACAACTTTTGTTGATAAAGTATATGAAAATGCAGCCAACTTTATAACAATTTTTTAAAAAACATGAATAGTTTTATGGTATCTTTTGAAAAGGAACTTTAAATTGGTACCAAAATAGACCTCAATGTTTCATTATTTAGACGAAAGAGATTCCCTAAGCCAGTCGGCTTCGAAAAGCTACAGCGAAAAACATCAGGTCCACTAATGCGCCCTTGAATCACCCACAACTACACTCCACACAAAGAATATACATACATAGAGCCATAGAGGGCCATGTGACTCTGCGGTTTAGACTCGTGTTATAAATGGGACATAACCAATATCCAAACACCCACATAAATTAGTCTCAATTGGCTGATACTTTTTGCCCTTCTGTGTGCGAGTTGGAGTGGAAAAATGAGACAACAAAACAAAAACTATTGGCCTGGAGTGAAGGTGCCTGACGCTGTATCAGCAAATTAACTATAAAGATTCTATAAAGATTAACCCTAAACTAAACTTTGGACTTAATGTTTTATTGTTCCCATTTGAATATTAATCTAGTAAAGTTTAGTCATATTAAACCATTATTTAAAGAATTATTGTAATTAAATCATAAAAATTAAATAAAAATTTAACTTTAACGTTAATTAATAAAAATTAGTTCTAATAACAATAAGAATTAATGAAATTATTTTCAAAATATATATTTATGATGTTTCTAAATTTTTTAAAGATTTTTAAATTTATAAAAATATAATTTTTGTAATTTTTAAAAATTTAAAGAAAAATTAAAAATATTTTTTATAGACCTAAAAAATTTAACATTTTTACAATCAAGTGATATACATTCAGAAAAAAAAATTATTTTTTTTGTACACTTATTAAATTTTTTAAAAAATTAATGAATGCATAGAAAATTTTTAATTTTTTTTTGAATGTATATCATTTGATTGTAAAATTTTTAAATTTTTTGAAATTTTTTAGGTCTATAAAAAAATTTTAACTTTTCTATGAATTTTTAAAAATGTTTAAAAATATATTCCTATAAATTTTAAAATCTTAAAAAAATTTAGAAATATCATAAATATATGTTTTGAAAGTAATTTCATTAATTCTTATTGTTATTCGCACTAATTTTTATTAATTGGTGTTAAACTTAAATTTTTATTTGATTTTTGGAATTTTTTTTTTGAAAGAATTTTTGGAACTTAATTGCAACAATTCTTTAAAAAAGAATCCAATATGACTAAACTTTGCAATATTAAAATCCAAATAGGACAAAAAAAACTTAAGGTCCAATATAAACTTTGAGTCTAAGTTCAGGACATCTAATTGTATTTTTTTTTGAAACTGGCATCTAATTATATTTTATTGTGTTATAATTAGTACTATTATATTGTTAATGGATAATTAAAATTGGTGATATAAGCAAAGCAAGAAAGAATTGATAGAATCCACGTAGATACGCGCTAATGAGTGCGCATTACGCCATTATTATTAACGTTCTTCTTCTGCTCCTTGAAATAAGAGTAGAAGTAGAGGCAACAGAAAAGAAACAAAAAAAAAAAAAAGGCGCCTTCTTAAAAACCAAAAAAAAAAACTCATGCAAAATAGATTCACAATTTGTCACGTCGTTTAGTACAATGAAACTAGCTGATTCACGTGAATTGTGTTTCTAGAGTGTTTTCACCGACTCGGTGATTTTTTCTATTTTTCTTTTTGTTGTTTGCTTAGAAACTGATTTCTGTTTTTGGCGTTTGGTGTGGGGGTTTTTGGATGGGAGATACAGAGAGTTGCAGTAGCAGAGCAGTGGATTTTGTGCCGAGTCAGAGTCGAAATCAGAGGCAAAAAGTTGAGGTTTACAACGAAGTACTTTGTCGACTCAAGGACTCTGATGACGAAGAAGCAAAGCTTCCTGGCTTTGAAGATGAGCTATGGGCTCATTTTCATAGACTTCCTACTAGGTACCTAATCCAATCCCTAACCTTCTCAATGTTATTTTGACTCTCTTTTTTCTTTTGTTTATATTAGAAAATGAGTGAAACAAAAGCTACGAATGTGATTTTTGCTGATAAATTGCAAATTTAACAACAAATTTAGTGTTTGCTTAACATGAAACACATCGTTAGAAAAATTCTGTCGTGAAACTTTGATTCGTTACGCTAATTCATAATTTTATGATTCTGTTTCCTTTAAAATGATTTCTTGATTGCCATAGTTTTGCATATTCTGCTCTTCTTCTTCAATTTTTTTTTTCAGATAACCGGATGTTATGCTATATTTTGTCTCTAAGTGGAGTTGTTTTTATTTTTCAATTTTCAATTTTTTTTAATTTCCGTTGGACCAATGAGCTAGCTGCTGTTGTTGATGTTGATTTTTTTAATTAGATTATTTAAAAATTTATTGGTGTAGGTATAGTGATCTAATTTGCTTGTTTTAGGTATGCACTGGATGTGAATGCAGAGAGGGCACAGGATGTTCTAATCCATAAAAGATTACTTCAGTTGGCTCATGATCCAGCTACTAGACCTGCAATTGAAGTCCGCCTTGTGCAGGTATAATGTAAATACAAGATTCCTACATTTTTACTCATCGGCCTTTGGTACCTTGACTTTTTGATACTTTGATACTTTTGTTTTGGCCTATGCTATCTTGAATATTCTTCTAGATTCTGCGTAGACGTATTCCTTATTATTATTATCAATTATTGTTAGGGTGGTTGTGCCTTATTCCATTAGTATTCTGATAAAATATTGTAACCAACTTGACTCATATGCAATAAAAAAAAAAATTGTAATAGTAGTATGAAGGCTTAATTATATATATGTGTGATATGTCTACTTGTTTCTTGCCAAGAGGGATGATGAATACATTTCTGATTTTTGAAAATGAAGTCCTTTAAAAAATTGAACCATTTTTGGAAATGCAATGAGTTCCTTTCCATCATAACTTGCGGCTCATTGGAATAAAAACAGAGTAATTTACCATATCTAGGGTGAGTAAGTGTTATGTTGTTTATTGAACAATCATTTAAAGGATGGTAACCTATGCTACACTGTCAGTTCATCGTAGAAAAAGTGTTAGAAATCAATAGTTGAGTATTGATTTGCAAGGCAAAGGCATGTGTAATTTCATTAAGCTTCTTCTTGATTCATCACTTGAGTGGTCTCCTTGTACTTTGTGTGATGGAATGAACAATCCAATAAATCTTTCCTTCAAGGCTTTCTAAACTTCTTTTCATACATGGAGGGTTTTCAAATGAAGTGTGACTACACTTCAAACTGATGATTCATTGAACTTAACTTGATGACTTTTTAAGGGATTTCTTTTTGGGCTGATGCTAAAAATTTGGTATCTCCAGTTGATTTTTTTTTTTCTGGTCCACGTGGATTGTAAACTAGGATTATTGATGGCATCTGTTTACCTTTTGCCTGCTCCCTATTATGTTAACTAATGATAAATTACGTTTATATTTCAAACTTTATCACAGATTTAGGCTGACAAATGTATCTGGCATCCATCTCTTATGCAGGTTCGTTCTGTCTCTGATGGAAATTCTAATGACTCGGTTCATTCTCACTCTCCAAGGAAACTGGAACTTCAGCATTCTGATCATCCCATCAAGCACAGGCATGGCAGTAAAAATGTTGTTTTGAATTTCTTTAACTCAGTAAAAAATTATCAGTTGGTTAATAATTTACAAATGTTATTTTGCGTCTTCCTCTCATTCTTAGTATTCTTCCACCGCCAGCCTTCGGTTCATTGCCTGACCTCGACCTTGTATGTGAAGCTCGAGATAAGGACATCACCATGATCGTCAGTCCACTTTACTCTCGGTAATAGTTCTGAAAGGTTCTCTTCCGATTGTGAATCAAACTAATCCCTTGGTTAATATTTCTTTGGAAACTTGGTTTTCAAATCTCGTTGCTGTTCAGTATCCTGACAGCTTCAAATTTGTTCTAAAAGGTTCTCTCCCTACTGTCAAATCTTGATTTGAAATTGTTGCACAGAAAGCAAATACTATATTTGTTGTTTATAGACTGATCCTTGTCTTATTGACAGACAACTATGGATACTTTTATAGAATGTTGAGCTGTTCTATTCTCCTTTCCCATTTGATACTTGTATCTTCCTGAACTTCCTTTTGAATCATTGTTATTTTTTGATCCTTCTTGTTCATTGTATATACTATATACCTTGAATTTAAAAATTAAATATTGTTCTTAATTTCTGGATGTTGCTACTAATTCTTGGTAAAATAATGATGCAACATTTCCATAATGTTGTAGGTTGATGCATGAAATTACCATTTCAACTAATGATAAACCAAAACTTCTAAGTCAGGTATCTCACGTCTACCTTTTCTTTCTATTTGAAGACTGATGTTTTAACTGACATACAGAATCTTCTTTTTTCTTTCCTTCTTGTATTTTCAGTTGACTTCCTTGTTGTCTGAGATTGGTCTGAACATTACAGAAGCACATGCCTTTTCCACTATAGATGGCTACTCCTTGGATGTTTTTGTTGTTGATAATTGGGCGCATGAGGTATTGCCTTCCTCTGGCCCTTTATCTTTTCCTATCATTGTTTTTATTCACAATTCACACGGTTCACTAAATTCTCAAGGGTACACTTGTAGGTATAATTGCAGAAAACCAGTTCTTGGTCTGCTGTCACCTGCGGCCAGAGTGGCATATTAGTTTCTCCATTTATTTGATCTGTGCTATCTCTGCTCTTCACATGCTTATAATTTCTTTACATGCTATTTATGTTTATGATGAGCAGGAAACTGAGCACCTGAGAACTGTGCTGCTAAAGGAAATTAAAAAGTTCGAGGTAGTTTTTTTCATGCTAGTGTATGCTTTAGTTGATAGTAAAGATGAGCTTTAAGAGAGTTTATGATAGAGAAAAATAATGTGTTTTCTTCCTATTCTTCTAAATATGTTTTTGCTTAAGCCAACCTTACTGTTGTCATGTTTATGTCATTACAGTGGTTAGTTTAAAATGTCATTATAGTGGATAGTTTAAAATGTAGGGTAACTTTTTGTCGTTTTCTTTCGAATGTTCATAAGGAGGCTTTCAGTTAGAGCTGTTCATTTTTTTTGTTCTTTACCACAACAGTCTCTAGAGTAATATGCTGTACTACAAAAAAAAAAGGAGCACTCAAGATGAGGGGAACTCAATAAAAGCCGCCACCACCTTGCAGCTGTGAACATTCATGATTATCCAATGAACAAATTCTTTTCACTTTCTTCTTGAACTCAATAACTGTAAAACTAGAATGACTTATTTATTGAAACTCTGGCATGTCCTCCCTCCCCTCCCCTTTTCCTTAATGGTTCCTGGTTTGTCATTGCAAATGAAAATGGAGATTACTGCCGTTAGTGTAATTTCACAATCTCTTAGTGGTGCATTGGCTTATACTTGATAATTTGAAGTGCAATGCAGAAGAATACTCAGTTGAAATCGAATGCCATTTACCCTGATGCGGTGCAAGAGCTAAAAGGAATCTACCATATGCATAATATTGTGAATGTCCCTGCTGACCGAATGGATGTCTGGGAAATTGATCCAAGCCTGTTGAAATATGAAGACAAAATTGCATCAGGATCCTATGGAGATCTGTGAGTCCTCATAATTTTTTATAGCCAGGCTTCACTTGGTAACCGTATTGAATGGCATGATTTCCCTGAAACAGGTATAAAGGTACATTTTGTACTCAAGATGTGGCTATCAAAGTTCTTAGGACTGAACATCTAAATGATAGACTGCAGAAGGAATTTGCTCAAGAGGTCTTCATCATGAGGTGAGCTAAAATTGCAGTTTTAGCTTTTGTTATCTGTTTCTTTCACCAGGGTGACAACATTTAGAAATGAGATATTTCCTAATTTAAGTATCTTTCATATCCCCAGAACTGAAGTGAAGTAGCACACACTACTTTCTCATTTTATCTGCTAGCAAATAGACTTATCTGGCATGAATCATGAATTACATGCAGTGTTTACATAGTATCATAATAAGAATCTCAAGGGTTATCTGGTTTCCCTATTTTCCTTGGTAGTTTTTTTCCATCTCGGAATCTGTGTGGCATTCAATTATTTTAGGCAACCACATGCAATGGCCAAAGGCTTTTACATTGATCCTCTCTCTCTCTCTGTGCATTTAGTGATGTTATCTGCTTTTAATATGTTGGGTTAATTCCCTTGGCATCTTTTAGAAATATATGCTCCCGCTGTATTCAAGTGTCAAAAATACTACCTTCTAGTCCTACTTACCAATTTGAAATTTGCAGGAAAGTCCGGCACAGGAATGTTGTCCAATTCATTGGTGCATGTACCAGGCCTCCATGTTTATGTATTGTGACAGGTAATTTTACATATTTGTGTGATGTGTGTATTCATGTTGGTTCAATATATGATTTTGTTCTAGATTCATGAATAGCAAGTTTAATGTAGGTATTCTTTTTTGTTTTTATATGTTTCCTGTCACAGAATTTATGTGTGGTGGAAGCATGTTCGACCTTCTGCATAAACAAAAGCAAAGTTTTAATCTCTCATCTTTGCTCAGAGTAGCAATTGATGTTTCAAAGGGAATGAATTACTTGCACCAAAATAACATAATACATAGGGACCTGAAAACAGCAAATCTTTTGTTGGATGAAAATGGAGTAAGAGATATTCTTTTGAAATACTGCTTTGCTGTCTGGCTGGACTTTCTATTTTGTTCTTGTTCTTGCTCTCTGAGTTCAGAAACTGCACGTCCCTTTGGCCTGGTTGGCATACCTTGTGCATCAAGTGCCCATCTTATTCCTATAGATCCCAAACTAAGACGAAGGTTTTGGAGGACCTAATATTTGGACCAACCATTTTTAGGACTTTTTCCTGTACCTTGTCCTCAAACTCTTCATTTTACTTAAAATCCAGATTGGTTTGGGCCTCTGTTCCTTTTTTTGTTAGTATATCATGTTGTTGTACTTAAATTTGTTCTTAGAAATTCCTAGCTTTTGTCTAACAGGTTGTCAAGGTTGCAGATTTTGGTGTTGCTAGAGTGCAAAATCAGTCTGGAGTAATGACAGCGGAAACCGGTACATATCGTTGGATGGCTCCAGAGGTTGGTGTTCTGCATGCTCGTTTACGGATATTGACCATTCTGCTTATTTGATAATCAGGTCTAGTAGCATTATCAAATTGTCATATAAGTAGCAACGGAGGTGCTACAACATATGAACAGTACCTCCAGCTCCAACTCTGTGTTACATGCATGATGCAGATTAGTCACCAAAAAGCCTTCAGGAAATGATTTTCTGTGGTAATCTGTTACAAGAGCTCAAATGAAAATTAAAAGAAGAATAAAAGAAGAAAACTGTTGGGGAGAGCTTTCCCGTCCTTGTGGTCCTGCCCGGCTCGAGCGGGGACTAGTCTGGATGTGGTATGGGTTTAAAGGCGCCTCCCAATGAGGACTCATTCAGGATACCTCGTAATCTGACTAAAAATAAAAAAAAAAAAAAAAAAAGAAAACTGTGATTTTGAGCATCTCTCAATAATTTGAGGCCCGTTTAACTATGTTTAACTTTGAGTGTTGCCCGAGCACATAAGGGATCAAAAAGATTCATAACAATTAGGCAGTGAAAGGTACAAGCCCACACAAAAGTTAGTATTTAGGATGTGGGCAGTGAGTTTCTGATATGTAGTTTGCGGAGGGATGGACTGAGGGCCCAAATGGCCTGAGATTGAGTTGAGAGTTGGATTCTTGGAGTGGATTTAATGATAATTTCTAAATTGTTAGTCAAGGAAGTTTATGAGGATCCTGCCTCCGCCGTGCCTTCATTTGAATGATGCCCTCAGAACTCTTTTTCTTCTTCTTGAAAGGTTACATTAAGTCCTGAATGCAAAATATACTTTCTAATATCCAATAGGGGCCAGCTACATAATTTGCATGTTATTATGAACAAAATGACTTGATGAATCACTTGACGATCAAATAATGTTTTGCGACTTAGGTTATCCCCTCTCCGTTCTCTAATACCTGTTCATTTGGTGTTTGATGCGTAAAAAGGTTATCGAGCACAAGCCTTATGATCACAAAGTGGATGTTTTTAGCTTCAGCATTGTATTGTGGGAGCTGCTTACGGGTAAGGTAAGCTACATGGTAGATTTTGATGGAAATAATGTTTTTGGATGGAGATGGTATAGTCTTTTTCTCCAATTTTTTCTTTATTTTTTAAAAATTATTTATTAATTTCTAACTTACACCAATCATTTATATGTTTGTGATTGATACCCAGCTTCCATACGAGCACTTAACCCCATTACAAGCGGCAGTTGGTGTGGTGCAGCAGGTATTTCTTCGCAAAAATGTAATGTGTTAACAAAAATACGCTGATAATTAATAATATGGTTAACAGTATGAAGTGACCATGTGAGACTGAGAATGGTTAATTTTATGATTTTTTTTTAAGCACAATTTGGTTTGACTATTAAAAAAAGAGTTGAAACAGATACAATTATGATGTTTCTTTCAGGTCTGTAAATTTCTTTCATAATAGTCAGTCTGCCTAACCTCAAAAGAAAGGTGTCCCGTAAAAGACTGCTTTTATTGACATGGTTTCAGGGTCTGAGGCCTTCAATCCCAGAGCATACTCATCCCAAACTGGTGGAACTGCTTGAGAGAAGCTGGCAGCAAAACCCATCTTTGAGACCCGAATTCTCTGAAATTTTAGAACTGCTACACAATTTAGCCAGAATGGTATGGAAAATTCTGAAAAAAAAGGTTTCTCACATTTTACTCTGTATTTTGAAAACTTGATCTTATAACAGGTTGCAGAGGAAAGAGAGGACGGGCAGGAAGACAAGTCATCTGAAAGAGCTGCAAAATCAATTAGGCGAGACAGACGTTGAGGTCGCAAGATGTGAGAATATTGTATATAGCAGCACAAGATATCCAAGGATCATTTTCTTTCTTTTTTTTAGATCTTGATTTGGTCCATGCATAAGTATGTTGAGTATCTTGATGTAAAGATATATAGAACTACGCTAGCTAATGTTGAAGTAGAACTGTCAATAGTGCAATCGCTTTCAAAATGCAGAGCTTAGGTGCACTTTTCTTTTGTTCTGTTAGTGTCTAGTCTAACCAGAGAAGAATTATTCAACCACTTTCAGAATTAATTCTAAGTTGTTGTCAGTTTTCAATCTTTTTCTCGAGTTCATTTATCAAACAGTTTAATATCGAAGATTTTTATCTATTTTTGGCAATGCATTCCTGAGAACTCACTATCAAAGGAAATTCTTAGCTTTTGAACAGTGTACAATAAATTGAAAAACATACGTGTAACATCCTAAGATCATAAGGTGACAATAACAAATCTAGAGAATGAGAAATCAAAATATTCCTGGTACTGTATATACACTCGTGAAGTTTAAACTTGAGCCAAGAGCCAAAAAATTATAAGAAGAATGCAATGCTCCGTCCACCATTATAAATTAGACACAGAGAAGAGAATCTATGCAAAAAGAAGAATACTTTAATGCTGCCAAATTGTACACAAGAAGATTAGTATATGGTCACCCAAAAACACAACTCATATCTTTATTCCCCATATAGCACTAGAAAATGCTGTTCTCAACCATCCATTTAGCTTAGTGCATGCCAGCTTCGCAGTATCAAAATTTGACAATCTAATCAACATAAATTTATTCTATGAAAGTAAATTGGTTTTAATTATATATACGTGGGTGATTATTTATTTCCCAAATCTTGCATTGAGCATTGTATGAAGCTCTTCTGATGGAGTCTCTAAGAAAGTCCTTAAAAACTCATCATTCTCAAATGAAGCAACAAGAGAATCACCCTGAAGCAGAAGAAGAAAAACAAGCTCTTTTGTATCACCACAACAATTATCACATGGCACAGTCCTCTGACTCTAGCGATCAAAAAGTAGTAGTAGTCAACATTGACGCTGATAATACTTGTAGCAAAGAAACTGAGGCTACTGCTGAAGCTAGCCGTGGAAGTTCAGGAGGTAAGGTTTCAGGAAAAGCAAAGGTGCTGAAAGTTTCCTTTGAAGACGTATTAGATAAAGCTGTCCGCAGAAGGAACGAGGACTCTGTAGAGCAGGCACATCGCCATCTGTTTTCAAATAATTCCTTCAGAAGAAACTCGTGGAAATCAGTCGTGAACAAAACAAAATCAAGATTGGTAGACCCACCTGAGGGTAAATATCAAAGAAGTGGATCAGCAGACTTTGGTGGATCGTTTGGGGAAGATAGTAATCATCAGGAAGAAGATGATATTGATGGCATCCCAGAAGAATACAAGGCAATGACTTCAAGTGTGTTGACGATGCTTCAGCGAGTGATGCTTGTTTTAGTCGTAGCAGCCTTATTTTGTACCCTTTTCATTCCTCCATTGAAGAAGCAAACACTGTGGGATCTTCCTCTGTGGAAATGGGAGATATTGGTCTTGGCGCTGAATTGTGGCCATTTAGTGTCAGGTTGGGTAACTAAGATTGTTGTCATCTTCTTTGAACACAAGTTTCTTTTACGACAAAAAGTTTTATATTTCGTTTATGGGTTGAGGAGAGCTGTTCAGAATTGTCTCTGGTTGGGTTTGGTCTTGCTTGTTTGGCGTTGGATTTTTAATAAAAAAATTGATGAGATTCAGAGTAAAATCTTGCAGTATGTGACCAAGATTCTAGTGTGTTTATTGGTAGGAACATTTATATGGCTGTTGAAAACCCTTATTGTCAAGGCTCTCGCTTCATCTTTCCATGTCAATACATTTTTTGAAAGAATCCAGGAGGCTCTATTCAATCAGTATGTAATTGAGGCGCTCTCTGGCCGGCCTCTGTATGAGAGGCAGGGAACAGTTGACGAGGAAGAGGCTGGTGCGGTCAAGACAATTCCTGCAAAGAGTGAAAGTGTGAAACTGGAAAGATGCCCTACGGTTGGGAAGAGGCCCAGCTTTTCAAGGACAATGCCGAGGAAGAAGGATGAGGAAATTCCAATTGAGCAGCTGCATAATCAGAATCATAAGAATATATCAGCTTCAAATATGAGGAGGATGATCAATATAGTTCGCCATGGCACCTTGTCTACTCTGGATGAACAAATACTAAACTCAACCAACATTGAGGATGAGTCTTTGTTTCATATCAGAAGTGAATGCCAGGCCAAAGAGGCAGCCAAAAGGATATTCCTGAAGGCGGCAAAGACAGGTTCCCAGTTAAGTTCTCCCATGTCTTTCCTGGTTATTTATTGCTATTATGTTCACTCAAGATTAATTGGTCGCATAATGCTTTTATAATGTTAATGTCTATCAGGTATATTTTTCTTGATGACATGCTGCGCTTTATGGCTGAAGAAGAAGCTCTGAGGGCAATGCGCCATTTTGGAGCAGGATGTGAAAATGAAGGAGTAAGCAAGTCATCTCTTAACACTTGGCTGGTAAGTACTACAAATTGCTATTGCTTGTCCTGCTTTAGTCTTTGTGCTAAGAAGATAATCTGTTGCCAATACAAATACTGTATGATACAGATGCTTAAATCTACAAGTGTACAACTGATTTTTTCTTTCCTTTCAATAGAATGCAAAGCAGTAAGCTAAACATACCATTTGTTTAGGTTAATGCGTTTAGAGAGCGACGGGCGCTGGCATTATCTCTGAATGATACAAAAACAGCTGTGGATGAACTTCACAATATGTTGAACATCCTCGTAGCTATCATCGTTACCATAATCTGGCTCCTAATACTTGGAGTTCCTATCACTCACTTTCTAGTCTTCATAAGCTCCCAGCTTCTCCTAGTGGCTTTTATCTTCGGGAATAGCTGCAAAACAACATTTGAAGCAATCATATTCTTATTCATAATGCACCCATTCGACGTGGGTGATTGCTGTGAAGTGGATGGAGTTCAGGTAAAATATATACATTTTCAAGGTTCTTGATTTTACATTTAAGTGATAGGTGAACTCCTTGTGCCATCAAAGGTTCCATTGCCGTGCATGATCTTATCTGTTATATGAGTTCATGGCACTAACTTATGTTTTTTCTTGAGCCCCAGTTGATAGTGGAAGAAATGAATATATTAACTACTGTATTCCTGAGGTCTGATAAGCAGAAAATCACATACCCCAACAGTTTTCTAGCTACCAAACCTATTGGTAACTTCTACCGCAGTCCACATATGGATGAGGCAATTGATTTCAGCATCCACATCTCCACTCCAGTGGAGAAGATTGACATATTGAAAGAAAAAATAAAAAAGTACGTTTCTGCTTTTTGTTTTGTTATATATGAAATCATATTCTAGTACAAGAATCTGAAGTCGTTTTTGAAACTGAAGGTATGTTGAAGGCAACAATGATCACTGGCATCCAAATCCCATGATAATTATAAAGGATGTAGAGGACATGAATAAAATCAATATGTCACTTTTTGTGTCACACACTATGAACTATCAAAGGATGGGGGAGAGATGGAGCAGGAGATCACTTCTACTAGAAGAATTGATCAAAGTGTTCAAAGAACTGGAAATTGAGTACCGCCTACTGCCTGTGGATGTGAATGTACGAAATATGCCGCCCTTGGTTTCAAATAGGCTTCCTTCAAATTGGACCACTTGTGCCAAATAAGTAACACTATAAGACCGGGCTTCTGGTGATGACTTCTTGGTTTTCTTGTATTGTTAGGATATGATAATTGGAGACATTAGACATTTAAGTTTGAATGCTTATAAAAATGCATGTTCAGTTAAAAGACTGAATGCTTATAAAAGTAGCTGTCTCATAAAATATGTGTTTTTACTATGGTGCAAACGTTTATATCTATATAAATAAAATTACAATTGTTAAATTAATTTTTATTTTATTACAACTATTGATTATCTTGGTGTATCAATACTTGTAAAATATATCAATGGTTATAATTAATTAAATTTTAATATAACGATCTTAATTCCAATTGTATAGATATCATTCCATAATATTCAGTATCTTATAGCAGAATTCAAATTGTTCAAGTATAAAATGATGGGCCACAAAATGACATAAAAGTTATTTTGGGAATAAATGGTATAGTTGCTACCTTAAGCAAGGGATAAAGAGGAGAAAGTGAAAAGTGGCAGCCCGACAGCTTCCTTTTTTATTATGTGGTTGAAAACGAAACAGATAAACAAGGGCTAAAGTAGCAATTCGCCCCTGAACTATCATTCAAGGTGCAATCAACCCCAAAATTAACTTTTTGAACTATTTCACCCAAAAAGATTCAATATTGGGCAATTTACCCAAAATTGGGAGAGTGAATACTCTCCATTTACATCAAGTGAGTCATATTAAATAGCAATTATAATTATATATTTTTTCTTTCTCCTCTATTAGATTTAGATTTATCTATTAAATCAAAAAAATAACAACTATAATTTTTCTCTCTCTCCTTTATTAGATTCAGATTTATCTATAATAATAATCTAATACCAATTAACTATCTATTAAAATTTATAATTATCTAATGCCAATCAACATCGTCCACCCAAAATCACCACCACCATCGTCCATAACCACCACTATCCATAACCACCACTACCTATAACCACCACCATCGTTATAACTCATTAGCACAACCACGACCACCCGACACCATGACCATCGTAAAATTCACTTATTGCCTAAAACCACAGTCAACACCACCATAATTACTACTGCCCAAAACCACCACCACCTCTGTAAATTAACTACAATCCAAAACCACTACTATCACTTAAAATCAAAAAAATCCTCAAAGAATCACAAAATTATATCAAAATATGAAGCTGTTCCGAACTAAATAGATATAAAATATAGCAATATTTACACCAAAAATCTTGATTTTTCCAGAAACATCAACAAATTAAGGTTTCTCTTCTCTTAATTAACATGTAAACAAAAGAAAAAAATAAAACTCCATTGATCCCAAAATCAGTAAGCATGTATTTTGTAGATGGAAAGAATTATCATCATGAAAGCAAGAAACCAAAAAAAGGTGAATAAAAAATTTTAGAAAATAAAAAAAATAATAGCAATAACGACATCATTGTTCGTAGAGGTGGGTAGAACCAGTGCTGACGAAAATGAACCAGAGTTAACGCTAATTGCGATGGGCAGCGACAACATAGGAGGTGATGGGTAGGAGTAGAAAGCAATGGTGGTAGAAGTGGGCGAAGGCAGAGTGAAAGGTGGAAGGCGAGAAGAAAATAAGAAAAAGAAATAACAATAGCTACCTTCACTAGTCACTGGGAAAGAGAGTGGAGTGGCATAGGCAATGCCAGTGGAGATAAGCGACGTGATATCATAATGAGAGGTGATGATTGCATTAAAGGCGATGGAAGTTTTTAAGCGGTGTAAATTCTGAATAATGAAAAAATTAGGTTTTGTATTTGTTATTTAAAAATATTATCTTTGTAAATAAAAAAATTTATTTATTTATATAATTTAAAAGAGTGTAATTCACTCTCCAAGTTTAGTAAGAAATTGAGGTAAATTACCCAATATTGAATCTTTTTGGGTGAAATAGCCCAAAAAATTAATTTTGGGCTGATTGCAGCTCGAATGATAGTTCAGGGGCGAAGTGCTACTTTAGCCGATAAACAAGAAGGGAGACGCGAATAAACGAAAGCTGAAGCCAAGAGTCAAGCAGCTAATAGCTACCAATTCCAAAATCCAATGGCAACTCCGGTGAAGGTATACGGACCACCGTTATCCACTGCTGTTTCTAGAGTGTTAGCTTGTCTCCTTGAGAAAGATGTGAATTTTCAGCTCATCCCCATTAACATGTCCAAAGGCGAGCACAAGAAGCCAGATTTCCTCAAGATTCAGGTTCTTACTGTTGTCTACACCTTAATTTTCTTTGTTGCTTACCGTCTTTATATATGTAAGCTATTATTAACCAATTGCCTTTCTTAATTCTTGACTCCGTAACAGCCTTTTGGGCAAGTACCAGCTTTTCAAGATGAAAGCATCACCCTCTTCGGTATATGTATCTACATATAATTTCTTGTAATTAAAACCATTAATTCCTTGTTATGACTTAAATATGGTGTTCTTGTTTTTGATTGATTGCAGAGTCAAGAGCAATATGTCGCTACATATGCGAGAAGCATGCAGATAAAGGAAACAAAGGATTGTATGGGACAAATCCATTGGCAAAAGCATCAATAGACCAGTGGCTAGAAGCTGAGGGGCAGAGCTTTAACCCACCAAGCGGAGCTCTAGTGTTTCAGCTGGCATTCGCGCCAAGAATGAAGATCCCTCAAGACAAAGGAGTAATCAAGCAGAATGAAGAGAAACTGGGAAAGGTGCTGGACATTTACGAGAAGAGGCTGGGAGAGAGTCGATTCTTGGCGGGGGATGAATTCTCATTGGCTGATCTTTCTCACTTGCCTAACACCCAATACATTGTGGCTGCAACTGACAGGGGAGAGCTTTTTACTTCCCGGAAGAATGTGGGGAGATGGTGGAGTGAAATTTCCAGCAGGGAATCGTGGAAGAAGGTTGTTCAAATGCAGAAAAGTGGTTGATTTTGCTTGCTCTTCGTCTCTATCCTCTGCTCAGGTAATAATAATAATAATGGGCATGTCTCAGATTTTTATCAACTCTGTTTATTCTCCTGCCAAGCGTTGATGAACATGTCGAAAAATGCTGAATATTGTCTGACTTTAGCATAATCACTTTTATTTTTATTTATTTATTTTTAATTGAAGTTTGGCTATTACGACCAGACAGTGGTCATTATCATTATTTCTTTACAACCGTAAAACAATCTAATACAAAAGCCGATTACATTGGGATTTGATTGGTAGCCTTTTTTTTTTTTTTTTTTTTTTAAAAATTGAAGATTAAATTGAAGTGGAAAAAAATTTTCCACATGGAATTAACCAAACAAGTAACCTTGTGGTTTAAGTGAGGAGGATCCCTCCCAGCCCTAATTAAACGAAAGATGGTATTAACCAAAAAATTTTGGGCCTTGAACACAACTGAATTGTTGATCCATGAGCCTACTTATAGTCCGAAAACGAGGACAACGTCAACTGAAGATCTCTTCTTGAACTGATCATTTGTTTTCATCTGGCCGAGGTGGGATGGATGTTTGGTTTTTAGCATCCGTGTTATTGCTGATGGATCCAGGCACTATTCATGGGTTGTTTGCTCGCCCCCAACTTATTTTTTTCACATGTATTTTTGCCTTTTCCTCAAGTTTAATTTAATTGGTCACATGCACCTGACCTAGTCGTCTTATGGGATGTGCTGCAAAATCAACTTCATTTGGTCGCTGTATTCGTTGCC